>JAQQSY010007186.1:0-10599 GCA_028646535.1 Procyon lotor
CAACTTTTATATCAACATGGACAGGACTGAAAGAGATTATGTTGAGTGAAATAAGTCAAGCAGAGAGAGCCAATTATCATATGGTTTCACTTACATGTGGAGCATAAGGAAAAAGATGGAGGGCATTGTGAGAAGCAAAGGAAGAGTGAATTGGGAGAAAACAGAAGGGGACACAAAACATGAGAGAATGTGGACTCTGAGAAACAAACTGAGGTGTTGGAGGGGAGGGGAGTGGGGGGTTGGGTAAGCCTGGTGTTGGGTATTGAGGAGGGCACATATTGCATGGAGCACTGGGTATGGTACATGAACAATGAATCTTGGAACACTGAAAATATAAAATAAAAATTTTTAAAAAGAGTCATTTTAATGTTTCTGAAGAGTATGTATCCTCCCCAAGTGGTAAATTACATCCAGCCAATCTCCGAAAGAGGAAAAAAGTTACCTGTTGGCCACAAGGACAGAAGGTTGAAGGTTTCTGATTGCCATCCCTGGGCAGAATTTTTACCAATCAGACTGGTTATTTTTTCAAAAAGTAAGAGGATTTCAGGGATAGATTTTAATAGTTTCCTTGAATGAATTATAATGAAATTCATTACAAAAGCTAAAGAAAACTCCATGGTTGGAAACCCTGACAGAGAAAACCTCAAACATTTCCAAAGACAGAAGGTCATTTTGGCTTTGCCTTCACCTACTGTGAGGCATAGATTTATTCCTTATGTGCATAATTGTAACTGTGACAAGAGCTGGTAGAGACTGGAAATACAGAGATAAGGATAGAGCCCAGTCCTTAGGAAGAAAACACTGTAGGAGACAAGGACAAATATAGAAAATAAATAATAAAATATCCCAGGTAATATCATTGAAATCTGTGCAAGATGGAGTCGGGACCATAGATGATGAGGACATGAAATTAGCGAATACAAAAAATGAGACTTCTGAAAGATGTACACGTATTTTCCAAGGAGAATTGTTGGGTATATAATAATAATATATTTATATAATGACAAAATATTTATGTAATTCCAAAAATATGTATATAATATAATATAAGTGCATGATAAAACCATATGTGTACGATAAAATATAAGTATATGATAAAATATAATAATTATAATAAAATATAATACAATATAATATCTAATTTTTCTGTACCAACAGTGATTCAGTCACTACATTAGTTTCTCTGTTCTTGGGTCTGTAGAAGCATGTAGAAGGTAGGAAAGTATTAGTTCAGGAATCTTAGGAACTATTACTAATTTGCTCTGACAGGCATGGAGTCATATATTCATATGTGTGAAGGGCTGGTAGTAACGGACCAACCCGCAGAAGGAGGCAGAAGAAAAATCATGAAGTACATGACATTCCTTGGGAGGGAAGTTTGGAGTCTTCAAATAGGAGTCCTACACTGGTCAGAAACATCAACTGCCCCATAGACCCATGGTTTAGGAGTCTAGGGTCTAGGAGTTGCTTACAGTGCCAAGGGCACGTGTCAGGTACACAACCTTTTTAGTGTGTCCTGTGGCAGAGGAGGGTCAGAGTTGGGATGTATTATGCATTACATAGTATGTATTGTATAACCTGAAAATATCTTTCCCCCAAATCATGTTAAGATATAAGTATACTGGCAGAGGAAAAATAAAATAATTTTAATACAGAAATAATAAAACCTGATCTGAAGATAACATTTATATCTTTTGAAACAGTTAATGACTCCCATCACCTCTTTGATACATGGCAAGCCTTCCAGCCTCTCCACAACCTGTCCTAGACTCAGTCTTTCCAGTAAATTTTCTCCCATTAAATTGCTTCTCTTTCCCCCTTGTTAGTTTCACTTTAGGTTCTGATAAACTTCAGAATCTGAATGGTAGCCCAAGACATTTCCCCCTTTCAGAGTCTTTAATACATCACTGGGTTTCTAGCAGTGGCTTTGGGAATTTGTAGCTGTGTGGTTTTGGCCAAATAATAAAAACAAAAAAATGCTTAGGGATTCATCTCTCTCTGTTGCAAAATGGGAAGAGTAAACCGTGCTCCATTGTCTTGCAGAGTTGCCCTTTTGTCATTCACCTATCTGATATTTAGTGTTTACATGTGATGGGACAGGCACTGTTTTAGGCATTGGGAACAGCACTGATGAAGAAGACCAAGCATTACACCTTGGTGGGTCCCATAATCCCATAATTAAAATATGAGTTATAAAACACCATAGAGGATAATCAGTGCTATCAAGAAAAATGTAAATTATAGAAAAGAGAGTAGGGAGTGACAAGGAGTGAACATATGCATCAAATGCAATGAAATAATGCAAATAAATAACAAATGGTACCTAAATGCTCTGACATACACTGCAAAACTGGCATTTGAGTTGTGCTCAAACACACCAAGCACTGCACTAAGCATTTCAGATGTATTACCATTTAATTCTCCCAACAAACCTAGGCAGGTATTACTGTTAGCATCAATGTGTTATAAATGAGAAAATGAAGATATAGAGAAGGATAGGATTAAGATAAGAATAATACGTATGCTAGTTGAAGAGAAATAGTTAATCATACCCTCCAAAACTCAGACAGAAACCCTCCACACTAGCACACACATACATAAACTACACAAACAAGTGAGTATACTCCCTCAGAAGCCCAAAGACTAGTCTGGAATATGCTTGATGTCATGTAATTTCACTTGGAAGTTGCCCTCTGTCTTGAGTTTTTCAGCTGGGAAATTCACAGCAGAATGACATAAACCATAAGAGATTTTTAATTATGGGAAACAAACTGAGGGTTGCTGGAGGGGAGGCGAGTGGGAAGATAGGGTAACTGGGTGATGGGCATTAAAGAGGGCACATGATGTAATGAACACTGGGTGTTATATGCAACTGATGAATCACTAAATTACATCTGAAACTAATAATACACTGTATGTTAATTAATTGAATTTAAATTTAAAAAATACAAAAAAGAAAATAAAGTAACAAAGAAAGGAAAATAAAGGGAAGCCAGACCTGTAGGCTTGGTCCTTTCTGACTTTGTGCCCATTCAGGTCCAAGGGGAAAGGATCAGAGTAGGACAGCTGGGACCTGTCCAGATCATTCTGGTTCATTCTAGCTCAAGCCATCTCTGGTTCTGTGATCCCATTTCCCCATGTGGAAATTCAGCTCTAAGAATAGTACTGGGGGGTAGAGGGGAAGTTTTCAGAAGAGTGGAAAAAGAGAAAGTATGTAAAGGAATGAGTTCAGTTAAGTTACAACATTTGCTTTCAAGAATGACTATATTCACAACACTGAAAGTAAACTTTATCGGGTCTCCAAATGCCTACGTTAGCTTTAATTTAATGCACATTATGACTGGAGACTTTTCTTCCAATTTGAAAGACTCTTACAAAAGGGAATTGCCTGGAGAAGTCTGGCTAGTCATCAGAAAGATCTGTCATTGATGCTGGTGATTTGGAAATATCATTGATTTCCAAGGAATTGTCTACTCTGTAGGCTGAAAAGTCAACTGTACAGCTGGCAATGAGTAGGTCTTCTGAGGAATAACTCATCTTAACTTCCTAAATAAGAAGCTTGTATGTAAACCAGAATATCACTATGCCAATTTATATTGAGAAATGTAATGTTATCAACTGGATTTTGAAATACTGTCTACTGGCCAATGCATTTGCCTTCCATTGACAAATCCATACCAGAAATAAAATAATAACAATAATAATAACAACAATAATTTAATGAGCATTGAGCGAGAGCGGAACAAATTATTCGTATCAAAAGAGGATATGATTGAGATGTAGTGGATTAGTGTGCCCATTTCTACCACATGGACAGACTTACTGTTATAGGGGGAGTATTTATTTTCATGGAATGTAATATTCTGTCTTCTGTGTGGTGTTGAAAGCAAATAAAAACATTTGTATTAGTGGTTTTTCCTTCAGTAGGATTTCTACTGTTATAGTCAACATCACTTATCAGGCCGGGGGGCTGGTGTTTAACACAACTTCATTATTAACAACTCATACAGACTTCTAGAAATGTGCATTTTAGAAGTCAATGCCAAGTTTGGCAGATATTCTAAATGCAGAGATAATAATAAGTGGTATAATATCATATGTTGGGTACAGTACAATTTCTTTACATTCACTCTTTCAATCCTTATAAATTCTTTAAATAATTGGTAAATAAGTTACTACCATGGCTCCTTGTGCATATGAGGAAACATGCTAAGAAAGTCAGCAAATGTCCTGTTCTCCCACTCCCCTAGGGATGGAGGCTGCCTTTGAACCCAAGCTACCTTGCTCTGACTCTCCACAATAGACCCATCCTCTTTTCCTATGGCTTCTGTCATGCTGTGTTCTTTGTATTTTTATGACAGATCAAACAAGAGTAGTGAAGCAGTGGCTTTTTTTTTAAGTTAAAAATCAGAAGTCAATACCAGAATTATTTGTTTGATTAATACATAATCTTTTTAAATATTTTATTATGTTCAGTTAACCAATATACAGTACATCATCAGTTTTTGATACTGTGTTCAACAATTCATTAGTTGCATATAACACCCAGCGCTCATCGAAACACCTGCCCTCCTTAATATCCATCACCTGGTTACCCCATCCCCCCTCCCTCCCTTCAAGATGTTAAAAATACATACTATTTTTGATTAGTATCACCCAGCTCCCAAGGCAAGTCGGAAGAGCAGTCTGTCTCCTGGTCTAGTCAATGCAGCTCTACTATTATGTAATCTTAATTCCCAGGAAGTGATCATTTCAGCCTCCTGCAAAGTGTTGACAGATTACATTCATTAGTACATTCTCCTTGAGTCAGCTCCTAACTTCCTGCGAGACTGCAGTCAGGTGGGTGGTAGCTGACCTACCTTCTCTGAAATCATCTTATGATTGGCGGGTCAGAAAGATGCCTGGTGTGCAGCTCACTAGGTTCCCAGAATAGCTGTCTTCGGGAGGGAGATTTTTTTCCTCCTCTTCTTTTTTGGATACTCACGGCTTCCTTCCATTTCAGAATCAGAGCAAAGCACTGCTACCTCATTAGTGCCACAAGCAGCTATCTGTTTAACTCTGAGTTTCTTTGGGAAACGTACTTGCCACAGACCAATAGCCTGTTTTTAGTCTGACAACTCTATTTTACTAAACAATCTGATTGAATACATAGAATAAACACTCTGGATCTATTTTATCTAACTATGAGTTATATAGTAATAATTAGCAAAATGTTATAGTTGAAAGAATAATTTAGGCCAACTTCCCTTTCTTTATAGATGAAAATAATGAGACCATGGGACAGAGTGATTTGTCCAAAAATCTCTCCATAAGAAAGTGGCAGAATCATATCTAAAAATAAGGAGTATTAAATTTAGGACTCTGTCTAATACTATCCAATGAACACTTTTTGGTATTTTGGAAGAAAGTTTTTATTCATTAATTCTTATTCAGAAGCTTGCATTAGGTGGTCAGAGTCCTTGATATCTGATTACGGCTGCTTATAGAAACATGACTTTTTTTTTCTTTTAGGAATGAAATAAAATATCCTCAATAAATCAATAAAGAACTTATCAAACTCGATACCCAAAGAACAAATAATCCAGTGAAGAAATGGGCAGAAGACATGTACAGACACTTCTGCAAAGAAGACATTCAAATGGCCAACAGACACATGAAAAATTGCTCCACATCACTCGGCATCAGGGAAATACAAATCAAAGCCACAGTGAGATACCACCTCACACCAGTCAGAATGGGTAAAATTAACAAGTCAGGAAATGACAGGTGTTGGCAAGGATGCAGAGAAAGGGGAACCCTCCTACAATATTGATGGGAGTGCAAGCTGGTGCAGCCACTTTGGGAAACAGTATGGATGTTCCTCAAAAAGTTGAAAATAAAGCTACCATATGACCCAGTAATTGCACTACTGAGTATTTACCCTAAAGATACAAATGTAGTGACCTGAAGGGGCACATGCACCCTAATGTTTAGAGCAGCAATGTCCACAATAGCCAAACTACAGAAAGAGCCTAGATGTCCATCAACAGATAGATAGATAAAGAAGATATGTTATATATGTGTACACACACACACACACACACACACACACACACTGGAATATTATGCAGCCATCAAAAAAAACCTTGCCATTTGCAATGACGTGGATGGAACTAGAGACTATTATGCTAAGAGAAATAAGTCCATCAGAGAAAGACAATTATATGATCTCACTGATATGAGGAATTTGAGAAATAAGATAGAGGATCATAGAACAAGGGAAGGAAAAATGGAAGAAGACAAAGCCAGAGAGGGAGACAAACCGTAAGATACTCTTAATCTCAAGAAACAAACTGAAGGTTGCTGGAGGGCAGAGGGGTGGAAAGGATGTGGGGCTGGGTGACGGACATTGGGGAAGGTATGTGCTATGGTGAGTGCTATGAATTGTGTAAGACTGATGAATCACCGACCTGTACCCTTGAAACAAATAATACATTATATGTTAATTAAAAAAAAGAGAACAAAATGAAAACTTCAGTTATGTAGTAAAATTGTGTCCTAGTGGGGAAATGGACCCCTGGAGGGGTTAAGTCGGAAGGAATGAAGGAAATAAAATGAGCTACCCTGACCTCTATGATTCACTTAATTTTCATTTCCAAAAAGCTGGTGAGGGAAGTGACAAGAGTTAAATTCTGAACATGAAAAGACCCATGCCTTTTCAGAGTCAAATGGGTGCACATCAAGAACCAGAGGGAAAAAAAAGTCATGGCATGGTTATCTTGGCCCATGTGTGTCATGGGTGCCTTTTTCTCAACTGTGCCCTTGCCTCTGAACCTCTAATGGGGTTGACCACACCCGACAGTTTCTGTGCCTAGGTGCTCCTTTTTCCTTCTTCCAGTCAAACTTGGCTTCTACCTTGTCTACTTCATTCCTGTTCAAGGACTATAATAATTCCCATGCTGCTAATCAACAGACCTTCAAAGTTTTCCACTCAACTTGGGCTCTCAGTAATTCAAAGCATGTGACAGACAGTCCTTCATGAACTCTATCTTTCTCTAGCTTTAAAACCACATGATTTCTCCCCCTATATTTACCAATTACTCTTCAGTCTGCTTTTCTAGTTCATTCTCCTCTATTCCATATTAGATGAGGAACTTCCTTAGCTATGATACTAGAGCCATTTCTCACGCTACGGTCTTGTTTTGGAAATTTTCCTTACCCTAAATGTTTCAATTTGCATATTGTTGTTGGGATGATTTCCAAATGTACGTCATCAGACCCAAGTATACCTCATTCCAAAGCCCACATTCCCTCAATAAACCCGTGTTGAAAGATTGGTGTCGCTGAATGTGGATAAAGATGGTAAGAAGGAATTAGCTCATTCAGGTCTTCCAAGCCAGGGTGAGAAGTTCTGAGTGTGTCACTGAGAGAAGAGATGCCAGGAATTTACCCTAAGCTGGTTACTGTTTCTAAAGTGAGTGGCCAGGCTATTGCATGAGTGCAAAGGGACTGCTTTGAACTTAGCACATAGAACTTGGTTTTTAATCTAGAGGGAAGGACTTGTTGCAGCCTGTGGCCTCTGAGAATGAGAATTGGAAAGGTTACTGCACATAATCTCAAAGCAGCCTTCTCAGCTTGAATGAGTTGGGATCCCAGCTCTGGAGTGCTTCCTGAGGATGTCTGTGGTGCTCTCCAGCAAAGCTTGTTAATCAGAGTAAGGGCCTAGGAAACTTGAACTAGAAGGACAGGGGCAGCCAAATATCTAACAGATTACTCCTTATACTTCTAGATCCACCTTAAATTTTACTTTTTCCGTTTCGATGGAACCTCTATCATAGCATTTATTATTTTTTCAAAATTCATGAATTTTATGTATGCCCACTATCATTATTAAAGTAGGAGATTTTTTGGAGAGAAAGGGTGATTTATTCACAATTTTATTCCTGAAACAATTCTCTTTTCTTTTTAGAGATTTTATTTATTTATTTGAGAGACAGAGCAAGGGGCGGGGGGAGAGGGGAGGAAGGGAGGAGGGGAGGAAGAAAGCAGACGCCCTGCTCAGCAGGAAGCCTGATGCAGGACTCGATCCTGGGACCCCAGGATCATGACCTGAGCTGAAGGCAGATGCTCAACCGACTGAGCCACCCAGGCACCCCTATTCCTGAAATAATTCTTAATACCTAAAAGTATGGCCAATAAAATTGAATGAGTGATGAATGTCTTTGGGATAGGCATTCATCATCATGCCAGGCCCATAGGATGCAAGGTGGGATGCAAACTGTTATATTATAGGTTTGGAGAATAGGTAAATATCTGTTTCTAGAAAACTTAATCCTAAACTAAAATTTAATGAACACTTACATATTCCAAGTGCTTATGTGCATTATCATCTCATAGAACTCATATGAATTAAGCATTTTATATCTGTTTTGTAGAGGCTCAGAGAGGTCAGGTGACATAAACTGGCTTTAATTCTAGGTAGCTCTTGAGTCCATGTTCCTTCCAGGCTGCACTGATTCATTAGACGGGCTAGGTTAACACAGAAATGCTTATTTTTCACTCATACAAAGTCCACTATGGATAGAGCAACCGTCCATGGCAGCTGTGTTTTGTGTGATGACTCATAGATACCCCTACTTCTGTGTTGCATGTCTACCATCTTGGCACACAGGCCCTGGTCAATGCCCAAAGTAAAGAAAGAGACAGGAGGATAGTGAGGAATATCTTCTGCCTCTATCCATGTTGATGCAGGTCACTTTCATTCATGCCGTATTAGCCAGAGCAAGCCACAGAACTCTGCCTAACTACACAGGGCTGATCAGTCATTTCTTTGTGTGGCCAGTTGGAAAGAACATTAAATGAGATTGAGCAAACCCTCATAGCATTGTGTCTCCCCTGTCCAATGTAATATTAAAGTACAAGATCTGACTGTATGGGAATAGGGTCGTTAGAGATTTGGAAGGCTAAGCAGCTAATTGGACAATAATTAAATAAAGCTTTATTGAATATCTACTATGTGGCTGGCTCTGCTTTCCACGCTGAAGACTGAGCAGTGAACGAAGTATAGGGATTTACTGCAGCTATGGAATTTACATTGCAGAATGAGAGGCAAACGCACAGGAAACTCTATAAAGAAATAATTTTTGAATTGAAGAGGTATAGTTGGATGCTTGCAGAGAATCATCATAACTTTGTGTGACAGAGAGTTTCTCAGCAGCTAATTTAAATTAAGAAGTCACCCAAGTTTTCTCTGAGGAGGTGATATTTACAGAATGTGAATGGCATGAAGGCCCAACCGCGTGAAGTCAGGAGGAGAAACATTCTGGACAGGGAGGGTTAGCCCAAAGTCTTTGTTGCAGAAATGATCTCTGAGTGACAACACGATGGAAAGTGGGTCACTGTGGATGGGGCAGAGGGACAGAGGAGAACCGTGATATTAGATAATGCCGGGCTAGGGAGGGATCAGCTCATGCAGGTTTTTAAAGGCAGGATGAAGAGTTTTGCATCTGATGGGAACCCATTGGGGAGTACTAAACAGCGGAATGACATGATCTGATTTATGCTGATGGCTGGCATAGCATAGTCTTCCAAGCCTTGAGCATTCCTGTACCCCCAAAATAGAAGCTACAATGACAGATATCTGTGTGAGAGCCAAAGGCAATATCAGAATTGAAAGGTGCTAAGCTCCACTTGCTTTCAATGGGACTGTCAGAGAAATACATTGTTACTGAAAAATGCCAGTGCTGGCAAAATCTAGCCTTATCTGAAAAGCTAAAAGAAAACTGCAGGTGTGTAAAATGTGACCCTGGTGTTAGCAAACTCCAGCTGGCATTTAAACAGCTGGTACACACCTGGCTCTCAGTCTGACGTGGGAAGAGCTTCCGAATGCTTTTACATGAAGGAGATGGAGTCAAGGCAAGTCAAGGTCAGGTGATGACTGATGCTTTGTCAGCCCAGCCTTGGAACAAGATGGGGAGAGGAAGTGCAAGTGGGAAGCATTTTGGGGAGACGTTTTCATGATGCTCAGAAGTGGCAACAGCAGCCAAACAGAGGCAGATGGAAAACTCTTCTCCACCTCGGCTGTCAGAACTGCTTCATGAGAAAAGTTACCGCTGCAGATGATTTCTTATGTAGATATATACAGTGATACAAGAAGGAAAATGGTTTCAGGGTATTTATTTCAAACCTTGTTTCCGAGGACCCAAAAGTTCAAAGGAAGTGCTGCAGGAGATTCCATGGCTGTAAAGAATAAAGGGAAGGAGTCGCATTCCTAAACACGGGGTCTCTTTGAAAAATGTCATCCAAAGCTGGGCCCCAAGTATTACATATAAAAAAATATTGGGGTTCCACAAGAAATTTTATTTGAAAGAAATATTCTCACTGCTTAAAGTATTAGATGCAAGAAAAGCAAATACAGAGACATAAGATCAGAAACCATATAAATCACATACATCTATGTGATATTTTATGTTCCATTATTTCATCCTCAAAAATTTTCAAGATAGCGACTTCCAACCTCAATCAGCTGTTATTCAAGGTCACATAGCCAGAAACTTGTCAAGATGGGATTTAAAACTGAACCTCTGACTTCAAAGTCCACCCATCCTTTTTTTTTTTTTT
>JAQQSY010007187.1:0-10599 GCA_028646535.1 Procyon lotor
ATATCAGTGAGATCATATGATATTTGTCTTTCTCTGATTGACTTATTTCACTTAGCATAATACCCTCTAGTTCTATCCACGCCAGTGCAAAAGGCAAGATTTCAGTTTTTTGATGGCTGCATAATATTTCATTGTATATATACCACATTTTCTTTATCCATTCATCTGTTGATGGACATCTAGGCTCTCCATAGGTTGGCTATTGTGGACATTGCTGCTATAAACATTTGGGTGCACATGCCCTTTCAGATCACTACATTTGTATCTTTAGGGTAAATACCCAGTAGTACGATTGCTGGGTTGTAGGGTAGCTCTATTCTCAACTTTTTAAGGAACCTCTATACTGTTTTCCAGAGTGGCTGCACCAGCTTGCATTCCCACCAGCAGTGTAGGAGGGTTCCCCTTTCTCCTCATCCTCGCCAACATCTGTCGTTTCCTGACTTGTTAATTTTAGCCCTCTGACTGGTGTGAGGTGGTATCTCACTGTGGTTTTGATTTGTATTTCTCTGATGCTGAGTCATGTTGAACACTTTTTCATGTGTCTGTTGGCCATTTGGATGTCTTCTTTGCAGAAATGGCTGTTCATATCTTCTGCCCATTTCGTGATTGGATTATTTGTTCTTTGGGTGTTGAGTTTGAGAAGTTCTTTATAGATTTTGGATACTAGCCCTTTATCTGATATGTCATGTGCGATTATCTTCTCTCATTCTATCAGTTGTCTTTTGGTTTTGTTGACTGTTTCCTTTGCTATCCATAAAATGGATAGCAGATGAAATTTTCCTTATGCTATCCATAAAATGGATAGCAGATGAAATTTTTATCTTGATGACGTCCCAATAGTTCATTTTGCCCTTGCTTCTCTTCCCTTTGGAGATGTTTCTAGGAAGAAGTTGCTGCAGCTGAGGTTGAAGAGGTTGCTGCCTGTGTTCTCCTCAAGGATTTTGATGGATTCCTGTCTCACATTGAGGTCTTTCATCCATTTTGAGTCTATTTTTGTGTGTGGTGTAGGGAAATGGTCCGGTTTCATTCTTCTGCATGTGACTGTCCAGTTTTCTCAACACCATTTGTTGAAGAGACTGTCTTTTTTCCATTGAATATGCTTTCCTGCTTTGTTAAAGATTAGTTGACCACAGAGTTGGGGGTCCATGTCTGGGCTCTATTCTGTTCCATTGATCTATGTGTCTGTTTCTGTGCCAGTACCACACTGTCTTGATGATTATAGCTTGATAATAAAGCTTGAAGTCTAGAATTGTGATGCCGCCAACTTTGGTTTTCTTTTTCAACATTCTTCTGGCTATACACGGTTTTTCTGGTTCCATATAAATTTTAGGATTATTTGTTCCATTTCTTTGAAAAAAATTGATGGTATTTTGATAGGGATTGCGTTAAATGTGTAGATTGCTTTAGGTAGCATAGACATTTTCACAATATTTTTTCTTCCAATCCATGAGCATGGAACGTTTTTTCATTTGTTTGTGTCTTCCTCAATTTCTTTCATGAGCACTTTATAATTTTCTGAGTATAGACTCTTTGCCTCTTTGGTTAGGTTTATTCCTAGGTATCTTATGGCTTTGTGTGCAATTGGAAATGGGATCGACTCCTTAATTGCTCTTTCTTCTGTCTTGCTGTTGGTGTATAGAAATGCAACTAATTTCTGTGCATTGATTTTATATCCTGACACTACTGAATTCCTATATGAGTTCTAGCAGTCTTGGAGTGGAATCTTTTGGGTTTTCCACATAAAGTATCCTATCATCTGCAAAGAGTGAGAGTTTGACTTCTTTTTTGCCAATTTGGATGCCTTTTACTTCTTTTTGTTGTCTGATTGCTGAGGCTAGGACTTCTAGTATTATGTTGAATATCAGTGGAGATAGCGGACATCCCTGCTGTGTTCCTGATCTTGGGGGAAAAGCTCTCAGTTTTTCCCCATTGAGAATGATATTCACTGTGGGTTTTTCATAGATAGTTTTGATGATATTGAAGAATATACCCTCTGTGCCTACACTGTGAAGAGTTTTGATCAAGAAAGGATGCCTTACTTTTTCAGCATCAATTGAGAGTATCATGTGGTTCTTGTTCTTTCTTTTATTAATGTATTGTATCACATTGATTTGCGGTTGTTGAACCCACCTTGCAGCCCAGGAATAAATCCCACTTGGTCGTAGTGAATAATCCTTTTAATGTACTGTTGGATCCTATTGGCTAGTATTTTGGTGAGAGTTTTTGCATCCATGTTCATCAAGGGTATTGGTCTGTAATTCTCCTTTTTGATGGGGTCTTTGGTTTTGGGATCAAGGTAATACTCACCTCATAAAATGAATTTGGAAGTTTCCCTTCCATTTCTATTTTTTGTAACAATTTCAGGAGAATAAGTATTAATTCTTCTTTAAATGTTTGGTAGAATTCCCCTGGGAAGCCGTCTGGCCCTGGGCTCTTGTTTATTGGAAGATTTTTGATGACTGTTTCAATTTCCTTACTGGTTATGGGTCTGTTCAGGTTTTCTATTTCTTCTTGGCTCAGCTTTGGTAGTTTATGTTTCCCTAGGAATGCATCCACTTATTCCAGATTGTCTAATTTACTGGAGTATAGTTGCTCATAATATGTTCTTATAATTGTTTTTCTTTGGTGTTGGTTGTGATCTCTCTTCTTTCATTCATGATTTTATTAATTTGGGTCCTTTCTCTTTTCTTTTTGATAAGTTTGGCCAGGGGTTTATCAATTTATTAATTATTTCAAAGAACCTGGTCTTGTTTCGTTGATTTGTTCTACTGTTCTTTTTGTTTCTATTTCATTGATTTCTGCTCTGATCTTTATTATTTCTCTTCTCCTGCTGGGTGTAGGCTTGCTTTGCTGTTCTTTCTCCAGCTTCTTTAGGTGTAGGGTTAGGTTGTGTATTTGAGATCTTTCTTGTTTCTTGAGAAAAGCTTGTATTGCTATATACTTTCCTCTTAGGACCACCTTTGCTGTGTCCCAAAGATTTTTTTTTTTCTTTTTGTGTCCCAAAGATTTTGAATGAATGTGTTTTCATTTTCATTTGTTTCCATGACTTTTTAAAAATTCTTCTTTAATTTCCTGATTAACCCATTCATTCTTTAGTAGGATGCTCTTTAGACTCCATGTATTTGAGGTCTTTCCAAACTTCCTCTTGGGATTGAGTTCTAGTTTCATGGCATTGTGGTCTGAAATTATGCAGGGAATCATTCCAATCTTTTGGTACCAGTTGAGATCTGATTTGTGACCCAGGATGTGATCTATTCTGGAGAATGTTCCATGGGCACTAGAGAAGAATGTGTATTCTGTTGCTTTGGGATGGAATGTTCTGAATATTTCTGTAATGTCCATCTGGTCTAGTGTGTCATTTAAAGTCTTTGTTTCCGGGACGCCTGGGTGGCTGAGTGGGTTAAAGCCTCAGCCTTCGGCTCAGGTCATGGTATCAGGGTCTTGGGATCAAACCCTGCATCAGGCTCTCTGCTCAGCAGGGAGCTTCCCCCTCTTTCTCTGCCTACCTCTCTGCCTACTTGTGATCTCTCTGTCAAATTAATAAATAAAAAATCTAAAAAAAAAAAAAAAAGCCTTTATTTCCTTGTTGATCTTTTGCTTAGATGATCTGTCCATTTCGGTAAGGGCGGTATTAAAGTCCCCTACTATTATGTATTTCTTTGATTTTCTTGTCAATTGGTTTATATAATTGGCATAGATATTTACAATTGATAGATCTTCTTGTTGGACGGTCCCTTTAAGTATGATATTGTGTCCTTCCTCATTTCTTATTATAGTCTTTGGCTTATAATCTAATTTATCTGATATAAGGATAGCCACCTCAGCTTTCTTTTGATGTATATTAGCATGATAAATTGTTCTCCACCCCCTCACTTTAAATCTGGATGTGTTTGGGTCTAAGATGAGTTTCTTGAAGACAGCCTATTGATAGGTCTTGTGTTTTTATCCATTCTGATACTCTGTGTCTTTTGATTGGGGCTTTTCACCTATTTACATTCAGGGTTACTGTTGACAGATATGAATTTAGTGCCATTGTATCGCCTGTAAGGTGACTGTTACTGTATATTGTCTCTGTTCCTTTTTGGTCTATGTTACTTTTGGGCTCTGTCTTTGCTTAGAAGACCTCTTTCAATATTTCCTGTAGGGCTGGTTTGGTGTTTGCAAAATTTTTTTTTTCTTTTTTTTTTTTGTTAGTCCTGGAAGCTTTTTATCTCTCCATCTATTTTCAATGACAACCTAGCTGGATATAGTATTTTTGGCTGCATATTTTTCTCATTTAGTGCTCTGAATATATCATGCCAATCCTTTCTGGCCTACCAGGTCTCTGTGTATAAGTCTTCTGCCTGTCATAAATTTCTGCCTTGTATGTTACAGACTTCTCATCCCAAGCTGCTTTCAGGGTTTTCTCTTTGTTACTGGGACTTTTACTAATAGTAAAATAAGTTTTACTATTAGATGACGGGGTGTGGACCTATTTTTATGATTTTTGAGGGGATTCTCTGTGCCTCCTGGATTTTGATGCTTGTTCCCTTTGCCAAATTAGGGAAATTCTCTACAATGATTTGCTCCAATATACCTTCTGCCCCTCTCTCTTTTCTTCTTCTTCTGGGATCCGAATTATTCTAATATTGTTGCATCTTATCATATCACTTAACTCTCAAATTCTCCCCCCACGGTCCAGTAGTTGTTTGTTTCTCTTTTGCTCAGCATCTTTATTCTCCATCATTTGGTCTTTTATATCACTAATTCTCTCTTCTGCCTCACTTTTTCTAGCAGTAAGAGCCTCCATCTTTGATTGCTCCTCATTAATAGCTTTTTTGATTTCAACTTCGTTAGGTTTTAGTTCTTTTATTTCTCTAGAAAAGGATTTTATTTCTCCAGAAATGGATTCTCTAATATCTTCCATGCTTTCTTTGAACCCAGCTATCACCTTGGTAATTGTCATTTTGAACTCTAGATCTGACATATTTCTAAAGTCCATATTGATTAGCTTCCTATCCATCAATACTGTGTCTTGTTCTTTTTTTTTGTGGTGAGTTTTTCTGCCTTGTCATCTTACTGAGATAAGAATAGATGAATGAGGGAACAAAATATTAAAGGATAGCAATGACCCCAGAAAAACATACACTAACCAAATCAGAAGAGAGCCCAAACTGGGGTTGAAGAAAAGGGGAGGGGAGAAAACAAAGAAAGAGAGAGGAGGAGGAGGAGGAGGAGGAGGAGGAGGAGGTGGTGGAGGAGGAGGAGGAGGAGGAAGAAGAAGAAGAAGAAGAAGAAGAAGAAGAAGAAGAAGAAGAAGAAGAAGAAGAGGAGGAGGAGGAGGAGGAGGAGGAAGAAGGAGAAGGAGAAGGAGAAGAAGAAAAAGAAGGAGAAAAAGAAGAAGGAGGAGGAGGAGGAGGAGGAAAATAACATACACACACACACACACACACACACACACACACACACACACGTATATTAGACTTGTGATTAGAACAGAGCCCCACACTTGATTTTGGGTGTTTTTTCATCTGTTAGAAGAAATTACCTCCCAAAATTAAAAAAAAAAAAAACTTATAAATTTACAAAAATAAGGGTAATCACTATAAAGGGATGGAATATGAGTGTAAAGATGAATACTTAAAAAGTTTCTAAAAAAGGGATTGATAAGAGGTTGGTTGAAAAAAGGAAAAAAAAGAAGAAAGAATGTGATCAGACTGGAGGCTAGAACAAAGCCATGTGCTAGATCTAGGGTGTATTTTGGTCTCTTAGGAGAAATTGTATCCCAAAATTTTAAAGACAAAAATAAAAACCCCTACGTAAAAACAAAATAAGATTAAATACAATGAGGGGATAAAATATGAATATAGCAGTCAAAATTAGATTTTTTTTAAAGTATTGATAGGATACTAGTTAAAAAACATTAAAATAAGAAAGAGAAAAAAATAAAATTAAAAAACAGAATAAGAAAAAAAATCAAATTAAAAAAATTTAACTCTGAAAGACTAAAGGATCATGGGGGAAAAGCCATGAATTCTATGTGTTGCTTTTTCCTAATCTGGAGTTCCACAGTTCTCATTGATGGATGAACTTAGTCTTGGCTGGATATTCTTGCTTATCTTCTGGGAGACGGGCATGTAGCAGTGATTCTCAAATGTCTTTGCCTGAGGCAGAATTGCACCACCTTTGCCAGGGGCTGGGCTAAGTAATTTCCTTGGGTTTGCTCTTGGGAGCTTTTGTTTCCTGATTGCTTTCCGTACAGATTTGGAGGACGGGAGTGAAAATGGCAGCCTCACAATCTCCAGCCTATAGGAGCCGAGTGCTCTGGGCCCTACTTCTCAGTGCACCCTCATAGAAAAGCAGTCAAACACTCCCATCTCCCTGGTCTCCGGCTGCACTCCAAGCTTAACAGGCCTGTGACAGAGGGTTTCTGTCTCTGGTGCATAGCCCTGTTTGGATTCTCCAAACCGAGCAGATTCCTGCAATGCGCTCCCTTGCCACTCCTCCCAAAGGAGGAACAAAGGGATCTCTCCAGATCTGCCCCTTGTGGGGTCCCTGCTCAAAGAGCAGTGGCCCATCTATATCTCAAATCATGGTTTAAGGTAATCCCAAGCTGATAGCCCACTGCTCAGTTCCATCTCTGCCATTGGCTTCCCTGCTCTGATACCTGGGAGCTCTGCCATCCTCAGACACCCCTGGTTTTTTTGTATCCCCACTGGTCCTGAGACAACACTGTCCCCACGAGGGCTCCACCCCCTGCTTAACTCTGGAGGGATGTCCCTCATTGGAGCAGACTTCTTAAAGTTCTGATTTCATACTCTGCTGCTCTGTAGCTTGCTGGGACCGCCCCTCCCCCCGTGGCTGTCGCATTGGATTCAATTCTCCACACGTCCTACCTTCTGGAAAGTGGTTGATTTTGTTCCTAGAATTGCTGTTCTTCTCTTCCATCTCCTGTTGAGTTTGTAGGTATTTAGAGTGGTTTGATAACTATCTAGCTGAACTTCTGGGATCTGATAATATCTCAGTCTCCTACTCCTCTGTCATCTTGCTCCTATCCCCATAATATATTCTTATAATTGTTTTTATTTCTTTGGTGTTGGTTGTGATGTCTCCTCGTTCATTCATGATTTTATTAATTTGCATCCTTTCTCTTCTTTTTAATAACTCTGGCCGGGGTTTATCAATTTTATTAATTCTTTCAAAGAACAAGCTCCTAGTTACATTGATCTGTTCTACTGTTCTTTTGGTTCCTATTTCATTGATTTCTGCTCTGATCTTTATTATTTCTCTTCTCCTGCTGAGTTTAGGCTTTTGCTGTTCTTTCTCCAGCTCCTTTAGGTGTAGGGTTAGGGTGTGTATTTGAGCTCTTTCTTGTTTCTTGAAAAAGACTTTAGAAAAAGGCTTTCTACTTGAAAAGGCTCTAGAAAAAGGCTTTCTACTTGAAAAAGTACTTTCCTCTTAAGACCACCTTTACTGCATCCCACAGATTTTGAATGAATGTGTTATCATTTTCATTTCTTTCCATGACTATTTAAAAATTCTTCTTTAACCTCCTGGTTGACCCATTCATTCTTTAGTAGGATGCTCTTTAGCCTCCATGTGTTTGAGTTCTTTCCAACTTTCCTCGTGTGAATGAGTTCGAGTTTCAAAGCATTGTGGTCTGAAAATATACAGGCAATGATCCTAATCTTTTGGTACTGGTTGAGACCTGATTTGTGACCCAGGATGTGATCTATTCTGGAAAATGTTCTATGTGCACAAGAGAAGAATGTGTACTTTGTTGCTTTGGGATAGAATGTTCTGAATATATCTGAAATCCATCTGGTTCCAGTGTGTCATATAAAGCCTTTATTTCCTTGTTGATCTTTTGCTTAGATGATCAGTCCATTTCAGTGAGTGGGGTGTTAAAGTCCCATGCTGTTATTGTATTATTGCCAATGTGTTTCTTTGATTTTGTTATTAATTGGCTATATAATTGGCTGCTTCTATGTTAGAGTCCTAGATATTTAAAATTATTATCTCTTCCTGTTGGATAGACCCTTTAAGTATGATAAAGTGTCCTTCCTCATCTCTTATAGTCTTTGGTTTAAAATCTTATTTGTCAGATATAATGATTGCCACCCCAGCTTTTTTTTATGTCCATTAGCAGGGTAAATTGTTTTCCATCCCCTCACTTTAAATCTGCAGGTGTCTTTGGGTCTAAAGTGAGTCTCTTATAGACAGCATATTGATAGGTCTTATTTTTTTATCCATTCTGATATTCTGTGTTTTTTGATTGGGGCATTTCGTCCATTTACATTCAGAGTAACTATTGACAGATATGAATTTAGTGCCATTGTATTGCCTGTAAGGTGACTGTTACTGTATATTGTCTCTGTTCCTTTTTGGTCTATTTCACTTTTGGGCTCTGTCTTTGCTTAGAGGACCCCTTTCAATATTTCCTGTAGGGCTGGTTTGGTGTTTGCAAATTCTTTTATTTTTTTGTTTGTCCTAGAAGTTTTTTTATTTCTCCATCTATTTTCAATGACAGCCTAGCTGGATATAGTGTTCTTAGCTGCATATTTTTCTTATTTAGTGCTCTGAATATGTCATGCCAATCCTTACTGACCTGCGAGGTCTCTTTGGATAGCTGTGCTGCCAATATAATGTTTCTACCATTGTAGGTTACAGATCTCTTGTCCTGAGCTGCTTTCAGTATTTTCTCTTTGTCTCTGAAACTTGTAGATTTTTACTATTAGATAATGGGTAGTCGACCTAATTTTTAATGATTTTGAGGGGGTTCTCTATGCCTCCTGGATTTTAATGCCTGTTTCTATCCTTAAATTAGGTGTGTTCTCTGCTATAATATGCTCCAGTATACCTTCTGCCCCTCTCTTCTAGGATCCCAATTATTCTAATATTGTTTTGTCTTGTGGTATCACTTATCTCAAATTCTCCCTTTGTGACCCAGCAGTTGTTTTATCTCTCTTTTGCTCAGCTTCTTAATTCTCTGTCATTTGGTCTTCTGTATCACTAATTCTCTATTCTGCCTCATTTATCCTGGCAGTAAGAGCCTCTATTTTTTTTATTACCTCATCAATGTCTTTTTGATTTCTACTTAGTTGGATTTTAGTTCTTTTATATCTTCAGAAACGGATTCTCTAGTATCTCCTATAGTTTTTTTCACACTCAGCTAGTATCTTTATATTCATCATTCTCAACTCTAGTTCTGACTTCTTACTAATGTCAGTATTGATTAGGTCCCTGGCAGTTGGTAATGCCTCTTGCTATTTTTTTTGAGGTAAATTTTTCCATTTTGTCAATTTGTCCAGAAAAGAATAGATGAATGGGAGAACAAAATGCTAAAACGTTAACAATGACTCCAGAAAATATATACTAAACAAATCAGAAGAGACCCGAAATGGGGAGGAGAAGAATGGAAAAAAAAAGAATATGATCAGGCTAGTGAATAGAACAGAGCCGCACCCTAGATTTTGGGTGTGTTTTGCTCTATAAGAAGATACTGCATCCTAAAATTTTAAAGAAAGAAATGTTTTTATATATACAAAAATAAGTTTAAATATGATGAAGATGAAAATTAGGAAATATTTTTAAAAAGGAATTGATAAGAAGTTGGTTGAAAAAATTGTGAAAAAATTTTTTAAAAAGGAGACAATGTGATCAGGCAAGACTAGAATAAAAGCCATACACTAGATTTAGGGTATATTAGGTTTGTTAGAAGAAACTGTATCCCAAAATTTTAAAGAATGAAAAACTTAAAATAATGGTAAATATGATGAAAGGGTAGAATATGACTGTAAAAATGAGATTTAAAAAAGATCTTAAAAAAGGAATTAATAAGAGAAGATGTTGAAAAAGGAAAGAAGAAAAATTCAAAAAAGAAAACAGAAATTTTTTTCCCAAATATGTTTACTTTTTCAGTGTTACAAAATTAATTGTTCATGCACCACACCCAGTGCTCCATGCAATACATGGCCTCCTCAATATGCACCACCCGGCTCAACCAACCCCCGACCGCCTCCCCTCCAAACCCTCAGTTTTTGCTCAGAGTCCACAGTCTCTCATGGTTCATCACCCTCTCTGATGTCCCACCATTCACCCTTCCCTTCCTTCTCACGATGCCCTCCATGTTTTTCCTTATGTTCTACACATAAGTGAGACCATAAGATAATTGGCTCTCTCCACTTCACTTATTTCACTCCACATAATCTCTTCCAGTCCCATCCATCTTGATACAAAAGTTGGGTATTCGTCCTTTCTAATGGAGGCATAATATTCCATTGTACATATGGACCATATTTTCTTTAACCATTCATCTGATGAAGGGCATTTTGGTTCTTTCCACAGTTTGGCAATTGTGGCCATTGCTGCTATGAACATTGGGATACATGTGGCCCTTCTTTGTACTGCATCTGCTTCTTTGGGGTAAATACCCAGTAATACAATTACAGGGTCATGGGTAGCTCTATTTTTATTTTTTGAGGAATCTCCACACTGCTTTCCAAAGTGGCTGCACCAACTTGCATCCCTACCAACAGTGAAAGAGGTTTCCCCTTTCTCCACATCCTCTCCAACATTTGTTGTTTACTGTCTTGTTGATTTTGGCCATTCCAACTGGTG
>JAQQSY010007188.1:0-10598 GCA_028646535.1 Procyon lotor
AGCCGGCAGCCTGACATGGATGCGAAGGAGCCCACCGGCTCCCACAGCTGAGAACTGCTGAGTGACCAGGAGCATCAGAGACAGAACATGGGGTGGGAGGGCCGCGGGCACACAGGACACGGGGCCCAGGGATGCGTGGACTGGCCAGAGGGCCCCTGCCATCTGAACCCCGCTAGTCACTTTCCCGTTTATGAGCAAGGCCTGCTGGGGAAGGTGTTCATGAGACCCACCTCCCCACAGACACCCTGGGACACGGGGGCCACAGGACTGCAACACACAGACGCCCTGGGACATGAGGATCACAGAACCATGACACACACAGACGCCCTGTGCCATAGGGGCCACGGGACTGCAATACACAGATGCCCTGAGCCACAGGGTCACGGGACCATGATACACACAGATGCCCTGTGCCATGGGGGTCACAGGACCATGACACACACAGATGCCCTGCACCACAGGGGCCACAGGACCGCGACACACAGATGCCCTGGGACACAGGGGCCACAGGACCGAGACACACAGATGCCCTGCACCACAGGGGCCACGGGACCGCGACACACAGACGCCCTGGGACACAGGGGCCATGGGACCGCGACACACAGATGCCCTAAGACACAGGGGCCACAGGACCGCGACACACAGACGCCCTGGGACACAGGGGCCATGGGACCGCGACACACAGATGCCCTAGGACACAGGGGCCACACGACTGCAACACACAGACGCCCTATGCCATGGGGACCATGGGACCATGACACACAGATGCCCTGCACCACAGGGGCCATGGGACCCACAGGACTGCAACACACAGACACCCTGGGACACGGGGGCCATAGGACCGCGACAGACACAGACGCCCTTGACGTGGGCACCTTGTGGCCCATGTTCTACCCCAAAGAAAATGGACTGAGACATCTTCTGTCACAGAGAAGGAAACCCAGGCCGAGCACAGTGCCCCCTAACACAGGATCTGAAAGGCAGGCGTGGCTCCGGTCACTAAGGAAAGCGTGCGTGGGTGAATACTGGAGGCCCGGGTCCGGGCACAGGCTCTGGGAGTGGAGCAGTCCCCCGTCTGAGGTCCACAGGGAGCCCGACACCCCAAGGAGAGCCCCACATCAAGACAGAGGCAGTGCGCATGGCAAGCCAGGAACCCTGGGAAACAGCGAGGACTCACCTGTCCCGGGTCTGCCTGCACACAGCAGCGAGTCACCACCTACAATGAGAAGACACAGGGTGAGCAGATGGGCTCCCGGAAAACGCCACCCAATGTCCGCTCAGGCGCGACTCCAGAGCTGCCCCCATCTGGGCCCACCCACGGCCACAGAGCTCCAGCGTCAGAAACAGACAAGGCCTGTGATTACGAGAATCCAGATTTTTCTTCACTGTTAGAGACTCCAGCTCCTTTCACAGAATTTCCTGCAAACCCTGGACACCCCCGCCCCCCAGGAGAAACGGCCTGGGCTCATGCACAGAATTTCCTCTTCAATTTCAAAGGACCAGTGGCCTCCCAGGCTAGGAATGTGGGAGCCCTAGCAGACGAGTGGCTCGGGGACTCGGCCTCCTCATCTGAGCGGGGGGGGGTAGGGAGAGCACGGGTGCCCCGAGCAGGCCAGCTCGGGGCAGGCTCCCACACCGGGAGCAGGGACGGCCCCTGCGCAGACAGGGCGGGCTCTCGGCGGGGACGGGACCACGCCAGGCTCGTGCGATCCGGGGAGGCCAGGATCCCGGCACCTGCCAGCAGGATTCCCCTCTGCTCTCCCGGGGCCCCCCGTACGCCCATCCTCGAATTAAAAACGTGCCCGGGAATGGAGACCCCCAGGAGTCTAATTGTCCCTGTGGCCTGGAGTGGGTGGCCGCGTGACCTTGGCTCTCACCATGCAGACTATTTATAACTGTTGCTTATCTTCTGAATTTCCTCAGGGAACATGACACACAGTCATTCATTCGTCTGGGACACACATGGCTCCGGCAGGAGGCTGACTCACGTACTCGCTGGGGCGGGGCCCCACCCGCACCCCCTCCCCACGCACGGCCCCTTGCTGCCCGGCACCGCTGACCCAAGGGCTGGCTGCCCTGCCCTGCCCCACACCCCCCAGAAACAGCAGCACACCCTCGTGACACGCGTGTCCTCAGCTCCACGCACGAGTCTACCCAAGCCCGATGAGTGGAGGAGGGAACGGGGGATACAGGAACCCATAAATATAACACACAAAGACCAAAAAAAAGAAAAAAAAGTCTCGGGAAATAGGGGAAGTTACAGGCGGGCGCCTACGGGGCGGTGACAGCGATCTAGGCAGGCCACGGAGCACAGACCTCGGCGGTCACATCCGCACGTGGGCAGTGTCCATGCAGTCCCGGCAGGGCCCGGGGCGCCCCTCTGTGGACACCCAGCAAGGCCATGCAAGGAATCGGGGCTCCCATCTTTGAAAAATCACTACCTGTACTCCATACCGGGAACCTTATTCAGCAATTAAAAAAAAAAAAGGAAAGATCCCGAGGACCCAGAAATGCATCGTCCCCAAGACAAGGACGCCAGTGAGGAAGGCTAACACCGTGTGATTCCAACTCGGCGACGTTCTGGGGAAGGCAGGACAGCGGGCACCGTAACGACAGGTGCCGGGCCGCACGGTCGCGAACGCCCAGAGCACAGAAGTGCTCCGTGTGTGACGGTCTGATGGTGGACGCGTGCGCCCCACGTGTCCAAACCCACAGAACGGGCAGGGTGAGACTGAACACAAACCCCGCAAACGCATCACTAGTCACTCATCCTGGGCAACAGAAGGGCCCCGTTAGCACCACAGGGTAACAGGGAAAATCAGGAGGGACGTCAGGAGGGACACGAGAGTACCGGCCGACTTCTCTGTAGATCGGAAACTGCCCTTAAAAATGAAGTCTATTCGTTAGGTTTCCCTCTGCAGCTGAGCAAAAGGGAAAGTCCTGGGCTGGCTCGAAACCCGCGTGTCTCACAAGGGGAGGCTGGAAGGTCTTCCGTCCGGAAGGCAGGTGGGTCCTGTGTCCCCCACGTGCCCCCGCCCCCCAGAGCCCAGAGGCTCCGAGCCAGGGCCCCCCAGTCCCACGCCCGCCCCTCCCTGCAGCCCCAGCCGTGGCAGACGACTGGGCGGCTTGGCCGTTCCTCGCAGGGGCGACCCGGACACGCCGTCGGGGAGACATTGGCCAACGCAAGCGGCCTGAGCCGCCGTCTGGGCCGGACAGCGCGCTGGGGCCGGAGCAGCAGGAGCACAGCAGACTAAGGAGAAGCACCAAGGCTCGAGGCTTGGGCTCCGGAGAACCGGCCACAACCCCGCTGTCCGCATCCACCCGCCGTTACACACGCCAACAGGAGACGTCCGAGGGCTGCGATGAATTTGCCAAGGAAACCGCAGCAGAAGCGCCAGGTCGGAGGAGGGGGCGTGGCCCAGGGGAGAGCCCCCCGTCGGAAGGAGGAAACAAGGGTCTCCATGAAGAATGGCGGACACCTAGCTTCACAAAGACCATCCCGAGTGCACCTGATGGGCACGCCGAGCCCCAGGACGGGAGCTCCAGGCGGACACACTGGCCTGGCCTGCTGCCTTCCAAGGGACGTTTCCCATCCGGGAGTCAGAGGACGGTAGCGGACTCCGGTCTGGCAGGGCTGTGGCGGGAGGGCGCAGGGGGCGCGCGCGGTCCCCCTTGGACCACCCCGCCTGGCGCCTGGGATGGAAATGGCCATGCGGACCCCTCCCCTTGCGTGTCCTGGACCCTCGGGGCTTCCCTCCAGCTCTTCGATCTGACCAGAGAGGCACAGTGAACGGCTCGCAGACTCTCCACCGGCCATGCACCTGCTGCCCCGAGCCGCGGCCCGCCCGCCTCCCCACGGGACGGAGACGCCCGGGAAGTGCGCCACGGGCAGCTGCTCGGGGTTCAGGTCGGGTCAGCAACGGCGGGGCCCGCTCACCTGCCTCCTGGCCCCATCTTACTGCGACCTCAGATCTCACGCCCGGCAGGCCATCTGCTCTGCTCACTTCCCGAAAGGCAACACGGCGCTGCTGGACGGCTTCCAGGTGGGCCTGGCCTTCCCCGTCACCCAGGCGCTGACGCCTCCCGGTGCTCGGGATCTCAGGAGCCGAGCCTGTCTCACTGACGAGGCTAAGCGCCCGGCGGCACCTGCCACGCGCTTCGGGCCCACGGAAGGGTCCCCGACGGGGCACTGTTCCCAGGGGCCGCCTGGCTGCAGGACGCCCACGGAACCCCGAGTGCACGGCCAGTGCATTAGAGGGAGGACCTGGCTGCACCCTGGGGCCTGGGCAGTGCCTCCCTCCCCGAGCTCCTGCCTGCTCTGGACAGTGGCCTGAGCGTGGCTGCAGGAGAATGGGACCCTGCTGCCACCACCGGGGCACAGTGACGGGGAGGCCACAGCTCATCCGAGGGGCGTCTTCACGCCCCAAGCAGGCCACGCGCTGTCTGGGGGTCCCGCCCGCTGGCCCTCACTGCCACCCCGTGAGCATCCCTTGGGTGCCAAGTCCTACAGAGACCAGGCGGTGTGGGCAGATCCCCCTGGGTCCAAACCCCAGGACCCTCCCCTGAGAGGAGGGGCTCTGCTCTCTGACCTGGAGTGTGGGCGGGGGCGGGGCAGGAGCTGCGACAGCGACAGAGATGGCGGGAGGACCATTTTACGGCCTCGTCTTGGCTGCGTTGGGGCCAGGTCACCTAGGTAACCAAGGACAACCCTAAACAAACAGGTCTGCGCCGGCCACACCTGGCTGAGGCACCTGCCGCACGAGGCATGGGAAACCCCCCCAAGCCAGCAGGTGGGCAGGTGGCCAGGACAGAGGGGGCCTCGCACCCGGGGGGGCTGTGCTCCGGGAACGGGGGTGTGGGTGTGAGTGCTGGTGTTTCTGCGTGACCGCAAGTCTGAACGGGGCGTGCGCGTGTGTCACCGCACACTCACGCACCACAGGGCCCAGCCCCGCAGGTGCACCTCCCCACGGGCACCGGGCCGCCCTGGCCGACACCCCCGGGGGCTGAGCCGGACCAGGAGGGAGTGAGACCGCCTCACAGGGCCTGACTCGGCCCCTGTTTACTTCTGGAGATGAAGGTCCTGGGCAGAAATTACAGCCCCCCGCTCCCCGGGCCTGTCAGCTCAACAAAACAATGAGCTCAGCGCTCGTTGTTGCCAATTCTTACTAAATCGTACTCTCAGCAGAGCCACATGAAACAGCACACGCGCCGTCTCCGGACACGCGCGTGGATGATGAAGCCCCCGCGGCCCGTGTGCGCAGAGGACAGGGAGAGCCGGCCGACCCCTCCAGGATGGTGGACAATCCCAGCTTGCGGGGCCCCGTGGGCGAGCCCCACGGAAGCCCACAGAAGCCGGTGCCCTCAAGCACGTGGCACATTTTCACCCGGCCAGGTCACCTCTCCCCGGGCTGGCGCCAGCAAACACACGCACCCGGACGCTGGGAGGGTGCAAGCGCTCGCAAGAACCAAGTTACGAAGATGCATTAGAGCAGCGCGCCCGCGCGCCCACCTAAACCCATCCATCCACCATCACCGGGGCGCGACGTGAGACACCGGGGTGGGGGGGACAGGTGGGCGCCCGACTCACCTCGACGGCTGAGGAGGCGCCTTAGGAGGGAAGCCCAAGGAAAACGTGCAACCCTATGCTCAACTGGCACCATTAAATAAAATCACTCCATTTTAAAATCCACAATAATGTGAATTCCGACAGAGGGGGGCCACCGCGCGGTGAGAGGCTGACCTTCGCTTTATCTTTGCAAAGGCTTTTCTTTATGAGATCAGAGGGCTGCACCTGCTTCCCCCCTCGCTCAGCGCACGGACCACCTGCACCCCTTTCATGCCCCACACCCGGCTGGAGAGACGGATGCGCCCCCAAGAACCCCGGGGACCCCACGTCTCTGCACAGAGCAGCAGTCCCTGGGGGGGGGGCAGGTTTTCTCCCAAGGGGCAGAAGCTTTCGTGTTCTCTTCGTCTTTTATGACTTTACAGCTCTGACTTCTGGGGCTGCGTGTTACTGATCCATAAACTCGAGATGTTTTTATTCGCCCATTGCGTAAGATGGAGATGAGATAAAAGTTTAATTGTATTTATAAGAATCGTCACGGTGGATCAGAAACAGGGAGCAGAGCTGCGGCAGGAGGGAAGCCGCCCTCCCCGGCGCTGACATCCAGAGAGGGGCTCACGTACCCTCCGTGTTGGTCGCCGGGGGACGAGGACAGTCCCACAGACCCCGCACCCCCGACGGTCCTGGGGGCTAGGGATCCGCATGTGGCACGGCTGGTCCCCCCACGCCTCCCCGGGCGTGTCCACGGCTCGTCCCTCCGTGTGCGCCTGTGTCCTGACCCCCTTTTGGTCTCGGGGCGCCGTCCTGTGGGGTGTCCCCTCCAGCCGCATCAGCGCACCCCCGTCACCTCCCCAAGGCCCCAGACCCACAAACAGCCACATTCTGAGGTGCTGGGGCTCAGGCCTTCCACGTGGATCTGGGGGGGGGGGCACATGCAGCCCACGGCCCCCACCCTCCAAGGTCTGACGGGGCCAGTGGGGAACACAGGTCAACACGGGACGTTCCCGCAAGTCTGGCTGGAGCCGCGTCCCCTAGGCTTGGAGGGCCGCCGCGGGGGCAGGTGACCCGTCCCTCCGTCCGGTCTGCCCACAACGCTCCTCTGGGGGTGGGGGGGCGCACGGGCGAGGGCGGGGCCCCGGGGCAGACCCCACACAGCCCCCTAAACAAGGACAGCAGCCGTGCGGACAGACGGCTCCACAAGATGCCGACACCCCGGACTCCGTTAATTCACTCGCGTCCTTCAAGCTCTCCGGGGGGCAGGACAGCCCAAGTCGCTCACGTCACCCCAGAGAAAATGTGCCCCCACCAGTCCAGCGACGCCCCCTCCAGGGCCTGCCTGCCCCACCTGGGGGCGGGGGGCGGGGAGCTCACCGGGATCCTTTCGGTCCGCTTTTCCTTCAAGTTAGCAAGGAGCTACTGAAGGTTGTGTTTCTTCTTCTAAAAGAAGAGGAACAGTGAGCCCCGGCCCCGCTGGCCCTCAGGGTCACCCCCGACAAGCCCCACGAGTCTAGGAACTTCTAGAGCTGAGGACACACCTGCCCCAGACGGGGTCCTGCTCGCACGTGCACACGGGCAGTCAGTGTCCCAGGTGGCTTCCCGACCCACTCTAGGCACGGGGTCTGGCAAATGCCTCTCAACACGTGCACAGCATAGAAAAGAATTAAATCGAGAAAATCTGCTCAGCCTTCGTCTGGTTACCAACATTTATCCGGGAGCAGACATCTGAGCGTCTCTCCTGCGGGAACAATGTCCCAGTGGTGCTGCCCCGGCTGGTGGGGAAGGGCCACCTGGGCCCACGGTGGATGCTTGCTCAGTGGCCAACTCGCACTCCCGTGCCGCAGTCTGCCAGACCAGAGCAGGCCGAATGGGGAGGCCGGGCACCTTCTTGAGAGTCTCACTTTCCAGGAGGAGAAGCTAGGGCCTCAGAGGTGACGTGTCATGTGTAGGACCCCTGGGAACGAGACAGGCCCAGAACGGAGCCCCACAGGCCCCTACGGCTGGCACTCACCAGATTCCTGGGCCCTGTCTTTATGAAAAGAGAAAAAGAAGACGGCATCTGATAGCTTCGTAAGATGCCGGTGGCTTGCCAAAGAACCAGAAGAAAATCTCATAAATACGACTTAATTGCAGGAAAACAAAAAATATATATGCGTAAAACTTAAGAAGCCTTTTAAAAACTGCTTTTACTTCTCTGGTCATTTAAAACAGCCGAGACCGAGACGTAAGGGCACTGAATTCCCGGACCCCTTTCCGCCGAGAAAAGTCCAGGTCTCAATTTCAAGCCACTCCTCCCCAGGGTCGCCGAGGTCGACCTGCGGACGCACCGTGAGTGACCGGGAGTCAGTAACAGTGAAAGCATCCATGTTGGTGAATAGTTTACGTCTGAACTAATTAGAAGAAATCAACAGTCACCCCGCACTAATGCCTGTGAGCTCGGAGGGACGTGAGTAGTGTCACCTATGGCCCTTTGGCGGGTGACTCGACAGCGTCCCCACCAGAGGGAAGACCAGAGGGCAGTCTGGCACCCCGGACATGTGCCCGTCACCGTGTCCAAGTGGGGCCGTGGTGGCAGGCAGCTCCCGTCTGTCCCCCTGCAAAGCCCAAGACGGCGAGGATACCGCGGACGTCAGAGCAAGAAGACAGGGAGACTAAGATGCCCGGTGCCCACCTGCTTCAAGGGCAAGGTCGTGGGCCTCAGTAGGGACAGGCGGGCGAGGGTCCAGTGGGGCGCGGGGCACACAGTCCCCCCACCTGCATGGTCACGCCCAGCTGCCTGCGGTCGAAACCATCAGGCTGGATATTTAGGACACGAGACTTTCGTAACCATGTGCTTATTTCAAACAAAAATTTACTTTTTAGGGCGCCTGCGTGGCTCGGTCCTTAAGTGTCTGCCTTCAGCTCAGGTCATGATCTCGGGGTCCTGGGATCGAGCCCCTCATTGGGCTCCCTGCTCAGAGGGGAGCCTGCTTCTCCCTCTGCCTCTCACTTGTCCTACTTGTGCGTGTGCTCGCTCTCTCTCTCTCTCTCTCTCAAATAAAAAAGTTAAATCTCAAAAAAATGTTTAAAAAATTTACTTTTTAGACACAATACACAGTTTTTCAAAAGCACAAGGTCAGCTGGGTAGCCCAGAAAAGTCCCTGGACTTTGCCTCAGAGGCACACCCCCTGCCCTCCTGTGTCCCCTGGCCCCCCACGTCCTCTCCCAGCGACCTGACCGGCTCAGGAGGCCCCTTCTCTGCTCAGTCTTCCTCGGCTGCAGAGGGGACACAATGACCCCTCCGTCCCCCACTCCCACCAGGCCCCCGCTCTCCCTGGGGAGCACAGAGCTTTCCGACGGACCCCCGACAGCCCGGTCAGCACCTGCCACGCGCCTTTTAAACATCCAGAAAAAGCCTCTAAAAGCCGGTGCTGGCCACTCCGCATCCTGGCCTCCCTGCCCCCCACGAAGCCGCAGCCCGGGGGGCCTCCCGCAGAGGGCTCAGCAGGGCCAGCAGGGTCGATGCACAGGGGACACCTGAGGGGTTTGGAGCGGCAGGTGCAGAGACGCCGGAGGCCCCCGCGGGCCACTCCCAGCCTGCAGGAAAACGGGAGGTCGGCGCTTCCCGGATCCCTGCTCAAAACGAAGACCTTTCCAAGATGACAAGCAAGACACAGAGTGAAACGGAAGCTGGACTTTACAAACTGAAATGTGGTGGTGGAGACTCCGAAGCTGTCGGGGTCTCGCCGTCCTGCCCCCGGAAGTGGGCAGATGGGGGTTTCACTCTGAACACCTGTCCTCTAGCCCAGGTGCAACAGGAGCGATCTCACACGGGAGGTGGGGACAGGCCACGCGGGCCCCACGGACGCTCGGACTCACACCACGGCCACCCAAGGGGGGCGCACAGGCACGGTCCTGACCCCGGTGCTGGGCCTCCGTCCTTGAGGGCCTGACCCTGGGGACCGGGCTGTCCAGGGACACACGTGCTCTGACAGCACGGGGATGGTGTCAGGGGCGGCCACCGGGCAGAGGGCAGCTGCAAGTGTGGAGGGGGGACCGCCGTGAGGCCCAGGCTGCAGGGCCCCCAAGGTCACCCACACGTCCTCCCTGACGGGGGAAGGAGGGGCAGGGAAGTCACCAGCAGGGGTCTGATGAGCCCTCCCTGCCGGAACCTGGGGCTTGATTAAGGAAGGAATGGGCAGCCGAGAGGTGACTCTCGGATGGAACTCGGTCTCCTGACCCAACGCCGTCAGGGAAGCCCCTGAAATCGCCTGCCTGTGCGGAGCCCCCACTGCCAGGCTCCAGAACGGACCGCACGGGCCCCGGAGAACAGCCGCGGTGAGGACCAGGCTGGTGGAACCAAGAGGGAGCACCCGCCCGGTGGGGAGCAAGGGAGCCAGCCCCGCACGCCCTCCCTGACGCCGGCGCCGGGGGTGCCTCGTCCAGCAGGGCCCGGCAGCCGAGGAGAGGACGGGTCGGGAAAGGTGCACCGACGGCCGCATCTGCGGACTCTAACAGGTGCCCCTGCAGCGCGCGGGCAGGCGGCTGGGAGCACCCCGCCGGGCGGAGAGAGGGGTCGGCCACCCGACGCGGGCAGAGAGGACAGATGGAACGGTTCAGAAAGTGCCCGGACAAGGACGCCGTGAACAGGGCACAGCAGCAGCGACTAGGAGGCACCATGGAGAGTTAGCGTCTCGTAGGAAGAAGCCAGGGCCGCCACCGACACAGGCAAGCGGCAAGGGGCCCGAGGAGAGTCCCAAGCTGTCTGCAGGGGCGACACCGCTTCTATGACAGAGGTGATGACAGGGGACCCGTCAGGGCAGCAGCGACAGGCTCCGGTCTCAGGCACGCGGAGCCCTCCTCTCCGGCGGCGTGTGGGCGCGCCCTCGGGTCGGACCCGGGCCGCGTGGGGGCACAAACGAAGCCAAGGAAATGGGATTTGCCGGCCCGGCAGGGAAGAGCCCCTTCTCAGGGAGGGAATGTGGACGTACACCATCCTTTCGCGTCGTTTAGACACTCCGGGAATGAGACGCAGGGTGATGTGTGCTACCCGCGGGCC
>JAQQSY010007189.1:0-10597 GCA_028646535.1 Procyon lotor
AGACATGGGTAAAACTAGAGAGTTCTGTGCTAAGCAAAATGAGATAAAGATAAATATCATATGATTTCCCTCATGTGGAATTTAAGAAACACAACAAAAAAGCAAAGGAAATGCTTGAAATAGGTGATGGAGATTAAAGACTGAACTTGTCCTGATGAGCACCAGGTGACGTATGGAATTGCTGAATCACTATGTACCTGCAACCAATACAACACTGTGTATTCATATACTGGAATTAAAATTAAAAACTGCACTAATTAATAAAATAAATTAAAAAATAAGTGGTGTTAGAAATCAATGGCCACATGTAAAGGGATGAAACTGGATTTCTATAAACACCATACACAAAAATCAACTCAAAATGGATTAAAGACTTGACATAAGACCTGGAACCGAACTAGTCCTAGAAGAAAATCCAGGGGGTAAGCTCCTTGACCAGTGTTGGTTGGTTGGTTGCATGGATGAATGAATGAATGAATGAATGAATATTTATTTATTTATTTGAGAGAGAGAGAGCGAGCGAGCACAAGCTGGGGGAAGGAGCAGAGGGAGAGGGACAACAGAATCCCCACCAAGCAGGGAGCCCAATGGGGAGAAATCATGACCTGAACTGAAGGCAGATGTTTAACCAAGTGAGCCACCTAGATGCCCCCAAATATCCCAAATCTTAAAAATTTTTGCCCCAATGGGCAAAAGTCCTAAATAGACATTTTTCTAAAGAAGACATACCAATGGCTAACAGGTACATAAAAATGTGCTCAATATCACTAATCATCAGGGAAACAAAAAATCAAAACCACAATGAGATATCACCTCACACCTGTTAGAATAACTATTATCAAAAAGACAAGAGACAAATGCTCAAAAGGATGTGGAAGGATGTAAGGGACAAAAGGGAACCTTTGTGCACTGCTGGTGGGACTTTACATGGTATACTCACAATGGAAAACAGTATGAAGATTTCTCAAAAAATTAAAAATACAGCTACCGTATGATCCAGTAATTCTACCTACAAGTATTTATTTGAAGGAAATGAAAGCATTATCTCAAAGAGATATCTGTATTTCCATGTTCAGTGTAGCAGTCAAGGTCACAACAGTAGAGGTACGGCAACAACCTAAGTGTCCACTGACAGATGAATTGACAAAACATATATACATGGAATATAATACTACTGAGCCTTAAAAAAGAAGAAATTCTGTCATTGGCAGCATCATGGATCAGCCTGGAAGGCATTATGCTCAGTGAGGTAAGTCAGAACAAGAAATACCACATGGTAGTCAAACTCAGAAAAAGAACAGAAAAGGAGTTGCCAGGGGCTGGGCAGTAGGGGAGACAGGGAGAGGTTGGTAAAAAGGTACAAACTTTGAGTAATAAGATGAATAAGGTCTGAGGATTTAATATATAACACTGTGGCTACAGTGATAACAGTCTATTATATAAATGAAATTTGCTGAGAGAACTTAAATGTTCTCATCAGCCCTTCCCCCCTAAAAAAAGAAAAAGGCAATCATGTGAGATGATAGAGGTGTTAATAAACTGGATGAGGGGACTCCATTCACAATGTATAACTATATCAAAACACCACACTGTACATTTTAAACCACTCATAATTTTATAAATTATATATCAATAAATTGGAAAAAAACAAAAATGAAATACTTTGTTTTAATAATTGTGAGTTAACATTGCAAAATATTGAGGGATTTTAAGGTTAATTCGTGGGTTTCAGTGAAACCAATATTCTGTGTCTTCAGGAAATCTCTAGAAGTGACTCTGTTCTTACTGTCCCTAGCCTTTTGAGCACCAACCTCATTACTATTATAGAAGAAAGATCCTTTCTTCTTTTTATAATTCTTATGTATGATTTTCTCCTTTAGTGAGCCCCTTTTGTAACATCCTTGTAAATTAAAAAAAATATTCATTTGAGAGAGAGAGAGAGAGCACAAATAGGGGGAGAGGCAGAGAGAGAGGCAGAAGCAGACTCCCTGCTGCGCTGGGAGCCCGATGTGGGGCTTGATCCCAGGACCTGAAGGCAGCCACTTAACTGACTAAGCCACCCAAGCGCCCTGTCCTTGTAAATTGTCATTGAAGGTGTTAAGAGTGGTCTTTTCTTGCGAATAAGGATATAGTTGCAGGATCTGAGTTAAAATTTATGGATTTCCTCCTCTTTAAGTTTAAATACACAACAAATTTACTGTTTTCCAGGCCCATTTACCTTGATTTGACTAGTAGAAACTTCTACTACCTTTTTTCTTCAAATAATGATTTGAGTCATAAATATAGTCTTCTCAGAAACTGAAATATTAATTTAATTTCACCAGGATATACTTCATTATTTCTTCTCTAGTTTATTATATTTCTTAATTTTGCCTGTAAATGAAAGTTTAGATTATTTCAGATTGACCATGTGCTATTTTACTATCAACTTTAGTTTGGCTTTAACACAGGAAAATCTCAGAGCTTTTTAAGATTTTGTTTTTATGTTTTTTATTTACTTTATTTTATGAGCACAATTGATACACAACATTATGTTAGTTTAAGATGCAGAGATCTCAGGGCTTATTTTTTTTTTCCTGTTGAGACCACCAAGTTTTCAGTACCAGAGTACAAAGGAGAAGTCCTATTATATCTAGGGAAAAATAAAAACTTGAGAAAAAAACTGAATCTTTAATTTTTTAAAAAATCTATGATTAACTGTGAATTTTAGTGATCTATTTGCTTCTTATCCTTCATATCATTATTAGTTACAAATAAACTGTATTGATGAATCCAAACCTGTGTAAAAATTTAGTCCTGTTTTTAAAAACCTAATAATGCCCTTTAGGGATAATAAATATTTTTAACTCTGATAATGCTTAAACACATATTTTTAAAAAGTTTTATTTCTTAAAGTAATGCTTAGCACATAGTAGGTAACCTTGTGTTTGATTAAACCGAAATAATGAAAAGAATTTATAACTTTTGTTATTTCAGCTAAATTATGTACATATTAAATAATACTATTCATGAATACATTTAAAAATGAATACTCACAAATTATTCTTCAAATTATTATTAATATTTACCACGCTATTGTGAACAAATACATTAAATGTTCATCTTATAATTCAATTGGAGTATCAAGGAAAAGACAATTTAAGAAAACCAAACTAATGATGTCACAAAAATATTTTTCTATTTGCACATTTTCCACTTAACATGTTAATTTGTTTTTTTTAACATGTTAATTTGTAAATGGGAAATTAGTTTCCATCATGAATTTATTATTTTTAGTAAAATTAAGTAAAATTTACATAAATGAATTAAAGCTATTTAAACAGATTTAATGTGACATTAACATTCTTTACTAAAGTAATTTTATGAAAATGATACTCATGTTATATGTTCTTTCTTTATCCCTCATTCACCCCTAGCCATCCATTCAAATTACAAATCTCACATGTTTCAATGACAGGTAGCATTTTATCACACTAATTCTTGAAGACAGACATTAATTACTTTTGATTTGTCTAAATGACAAAGTTGCTTGAGAAAAACAAATTCTTATTTAAGAATAGGTTCAAATCTTTATTCTAACCTTTTCTAGCTATGTTCCCTTGATGAAATTATACCATCTATGATTCTATATATAAGAATCCTAATATCTACCTTATAGCCCTGTTGGGAGTGCATAATCATCACAACCATCATAATTTTGATGTTGGAAATGTTTGGTTCTGGTTTTCATTTTCAAAGTCTTGCGGCAACTATAAACATCAGGAACAGTAACTGAATAATAAGAGATACTTCAAATGTTATAATTCTGCTAGATAAGTTAATCATTTTTAATAATGAGGGTATAAAACTTAAATTTAAAACCATGATAAGTGGAATCCAATTTGATAGCTTATCAATATCGTCCAAAGTAACAGACTACTTCTTTGAAGGTTTACTGAAACATGGCCAATCAAGGAGGATAATAACAGATTTTTTTTTGAGAGCATGAAAGAGTTATGTGATATCCTGGTTCTGAGACTATATTTCCGTTTATTAAAATATAAATGGTTTTTGTAATTATGATGGGTAATTCTCAATAAGAATCCTAATGAAATAATACTGAGAGATAACTTTCTATTTCATCATAAGGGGAGCAGCTTGACATTATGGGAAATATATAGGTTTTGAAATCAGAAGAAAGTGTACTCAAGGGGCGCCTGGGTGGCTCAGTCATTAAGCGTCTGCCTTCGGCTCAGGTCATGATCCCAGAGTCCTGGGATCGAGCCCCGCATCGGGCTCCCTGCTCGGCAGGAAGCCTGCTTCTCCCGCTACCATTCCCTCTGCTTGTGTTCCCTCTCTCACTGTGTTTCCCTCTGTCAAATAAAAAAAAAAAATTAAAAAAAAAATCTTTAAGAAAGTGTACTCAAGTCCAAATCTCTACTGATTAATATAAAATAGCTACACCTCTCTTAGTTTCCTCATCATTGATATAGGATTAATGAAGTTTCTCTGTCAGAGTTGTTGTGATGGTAAGAAATAATACTTCTGAAGATATTAGTGTGCTATTTGGTCCCTGATAGGCCCTCAGTTCATGATTATGGTTCCTAGATGAGAATGTATTCTGTCTTTATAAGTATCCCTATCAAAAATGTAGGCAGATACTTTCACAAGTATCTATCATGCATTCATAAGATGTATTCATTCATTCATGCATATATTAATTCATTCATAATAATATTCAAGGCAGTATCAAGGCAGTGAGGAAATCAACAGAAGTTAACTACAATGTAAAGCAAAGAGATCAATTATTGAAGTAGTGACAGTCACCAGAATGTGAGAAAAGGGAACTGTTTTAGGAAAGTACCACAGAGGAACTAGAATTTAAGACTGATCATGGAAGACAAATACTGTTCCTAAAATTTGAGAATATGTAGAGAGGATTTACACTCTGAAAACAAGAGTAAGTTCTACATATAACCTGAATATAGTTCTAGCCTCATGTGACCCATTCTTCAAGCAAACACTCCAGTAACAAGAAGAAAGTAATTCCAATCTTATAATTGTATCTCTCAAAGAACATCAAAGGGCACACAATTTAAAACCTACTTCTGCCATTCTTTTCACTGTTTTTTTCTTTTTTTACCCCCTTCTGCTTCCCCTGAAGCATCTCTTCATGTTTCTCCTCTATATGCATCAAAATACAGTCTATCCCAAGAGGTCTTTCCTTTTCCATTTCTTTTGCTGTATTTCTCTTTATTCTTGTCTCTTACAGGAGTTACTCCTGACACAATTCAAATTCCCCATTCTGATTTTCTCTCCACTGATTAGCATGATCTGCATAAAAAGGAGCAAGAACTAGGGCAGGGGTTCTTTTCCAAGGGATTTAAGGAGAGAACTGTATTTCAACGTAATTGGTTTCTCTGATAATCTCATGCATTTTATTTCATGCATTTAGAAACACTATTTTGAGAAATAATCCATAGGTTTCTCTAGATTGCCACAGCTCATGGCACAAAACACATTTAGTAACCCTTGAAATGAGGGTGAAGAAGGAGCAACTGAAAATGGCAGCAAATATTTACTCATTCAAATTTTTGTCTACATTTCATTTGAAAGCACCTGTAGTTTTGTGGAAAGCAGTAAGCAGTCACCATGGCCAAAACTTACTGTGAGGACAGGAAGCAAAGGGAGATGAGACACTGACTTCTATGTGAACAAAAACAGAAATGACACACAGAACAGCCACTATGCTATGTAGAAATAGTAGCAGTCACTTTATAAAAACATAAAGGTCGATTCTCTGTATTTTTCTTTCTATACTCTTTCAGATTATCCTGCCACTTCTCTCATTAGTTTTCCCAAAATTATCCATAGCCCAAGTCTAGCAAAGAAATAGTCAAACTTACTAAAACTTCTGATTTCAAAGGAAATTAGCTGCTATGTTAAACAGAAATCAGCTGTCACAGTTCAAATATTTCACAACAGCTATCCAGCCATCTAATTTCCGTCCTGTCTCCCCTTAAACCCGCCATACCTCTTCTAATACCTTAACTAGAAATCTTCAAGGGAGTCGATTTCTGAAAGACATCCCTGTCAGCTTTTCCTGTTGCTGAAAAATCAACCCACCTGCCACCAGCCACGTGACAATTTACAGAGTGTTGCCAGGCCCATAATGGTTCAGAGTACTTGTGAATGTATTATTTTTGACAGGTTCCTCTTCCAATTAAGGACCACACAAAACTCTCCATTCACAGTCAAAATTCCTGAAAGTGTTATCCCTTGGGCGGCTAAGCAGTTTTACAGTAGGAAAAAATAAAGTCTGTAGGTTTTCAGGGGGATGTGGGAAGGGGCACGAATCAGCGGGCAGCTCATTCTTTTACATTAGTGGGCAAGTCTTCAGGGGGCAGTGCTGACTGCCAATTTGCAGGATGTTAAGTCACCTTCTGCCATCAGCTCTGTGGCAATGGCAAAACTATCCCATAATACCCACACTTTCACTTCTGTGAAAGCAGCAGAATCCCAATTATTCTCATGGTTACGAGACTCAGAACAGACCGAACCACATTTTAAGTTTTCTCTTGAGGACAGATTGAATATGGGGCACCTTTCAAGTAGTGGCCACTTGGAAGATGAAGCTATTATATAAAAATACAGGGATATCATAAATTAATTTAAATCACTTCTCATGGTTTACAGTCACTATAGTCAATGAGAAGTGATTTTTCTTTTGCAAGTTAACACTCCTGACTTCAAATGTATGAATAATGTGGGTGACCCATGATTATACTAGCTAACATGTATTCTATTGCTAGTAGCAAAATGTACTGAGCGCTTAGTATGTATCAAGCTTTTACTGTATCAAGCATTTACATGTATCAAGCATCTAATTTCTGTCCCCAATGTCTCATTTAGACACTAAAGCTATCATTTTAAAGAGAATAAAAATAAGAAGGTAAGCTAAAGCTAGTGTCAGGGAGAGCCTGAATTTTGAGTCCAGGCGGCCTGAATCCAGAGCCCACTTGCACTTTTTCCAGTCATGCAGGACTCCATGTCTGAAAGGGCCCCCTATTTACATTCATGCTACATTGTCACTGTCTTGAATAATAACAATAATTTTTGTTGTCTCATTATACTAGATTGTAAAGACCAAATACATGGAGTTGCTCTTCTTGGATATTCAGAACTGAGATCCTCAGAAAATTCAACCGGCTAGTTCGACCCTAAGTTGCCACCACATAGCTATGTATTACCTAGCAGAGGCAGTTATGATGCCAGGCCCCCCACCAGACTAAGTCTATAGCAATAACAAACAGAACTGGATTCACACAATACACGCATCACTTTAAACATAACCGGAAGCGTAGGGCATCTTGACAATGGAAAAGAGTAGGATACGAATCATTTGAAATAATTTGGTCTCCCAAGAATCCAGATGGGGATTCATAGTCACTCAGATTTGGAAGGCAACTTAAAGGTAATCTGTTTAAACCTCTCCGTGCCATCTGGCCTGCTCGGAAGACTTTATTATTAATTTTTTTTCTTTCCCATGAAGACTCCCAGTATTAATTTTTTTATTACTTTTAAGGTTAAGATCAGAAATTGAGAGCAGATATGTTTAGTATCTTCTGGCTGCTTTAGAACTAAGCTGAATTAAAGGCTTGTTTCATCAGATATCCTTTTTGACAAGTGATCCAAAATGCCTTTAGTCATCATCAGAATGTAGGTTGAGCCTTTGTGTGTGTGAGAATATTTTTCTCAATTTATTATAATTTCCGTGATTTATGCACAACAGTGATGGAAACACCCTGGTGTAGATTTCCAAGGTTCAGTGTGGGAGGCACTGTGTGCGCACAAATCCTGTTATTTGTTAATAGGATTTGTCCACATACCTCTGCCCAGTTTGTTCAATGCTTTGAAATACTGCAGCTGCTTTTCATTTCCTGTTAAATCTGATTGGCAGCAATGTCAATGCTACAGCTCAACCCACAAACAGAAGCACAACTACGACCAAGAATACACAGGTGGCAAAATAGTCCTAAGTGCCACCATGAAGCAAAACCAAGCCCAATTGTAAAGTAAGATATTTATCTTTGACTGCATATTGTTTTATAATAGTGATGACTCCAACACAGTGGGTTCTTAATGGAAGGCAATTTTGCTTCCCACAGGACAGGTGCCAATGTCGGAGATACTTTTGATTGTAATAACTGAGAGGTACGATCTATCAAGTGGGCAGAAGACCAGGGGTGCTTCTAAAAGTCCTACAATGCATATGAATACCTCTCATGGCAAAGAATTATCTAGTATATGATTTCAGTAGTTGTGAGGTTAAGAGCTCTGGACCCAAACATTCCAAACCAATCTAATAGTCATAAATGATGGTTTTCCTTTTCTACCACCATTTAGAATATAAACGGCAATGTCAATTGGGGAACACTTATAAATACATAGGCCATGCTGATCTGGTACCATATTTTTATGTTGGTGACACTTAAGAATACATGTCTTGCTAAGACATTTGACCAAATAAGAAGTACTAATGATGAGAAGAGCAAAAGCAAATTTTTAGAAATACTACAGCCAAAGGGACTTCTAGTTCAGAATTTGCAAACTCTATTCCCTATCATGCCAGTGCATCAAGATATATAGGTATCCCATGACTAGGCATTCAGCTCAAATGACACAGTGAAATGTTGGCTTAAACAGAATGAAATATATTTTGATTCTGAAGGACCATTCTCAGAGCTCAGAAGTGCTCACAGGCACCATGGATCTCCAAAGGTGACTACAGTAAAAACAGAAAAAAGTTCTCCAACTCACTGAACCATTAAATCCTTTTCTCCTATAATATCTGTTCATATTGCCTTCAACAGGCCAGCTAGCAGGCTCATAAGTATTGTAAAAGCTCAAGTTATTTGCTAAAAATTCTTCCAAGTCAGGACCAAGCAAGGGCAATATCAAATACACCTCATTCAGCCCATTCTTCCTTCCACCATGCCATGCTTTTTTAAAATACAGCCGTTATTTTTAAAAATATGGGTTATTTACATTATTACATCATAGCATATAATGCTTGGAATACATATTATTGATTTCTTTCTTCCTTCCTTCTTTCCTTCCTTCCTTCTTTCTTTATTTTAGAGGGGAGGGGGAAAGGCAGAGGGAGACAGAGAATCTCAAGCAGACTCCCCCCACCCGGAGCATGAAGCCCTGAGATCATGACCTGAGCTGAAATCAAGAGTCAGATGCTTAACTGACTGAGCCACCCCAATGACCCAGAATACACATTATTTTAGACAGAGCATGTTTAACCCTCACAACTCACATGAAGTTATTTTTTCCTCTTCTCCTCTTCTCTTAATTAATGTCATCATCACATCTTTCCTTTCATCATCACTACACCATCTCTTCAATATAAACTCAGCTACCAGAATTTACCTTGAGGTTAGGACCTCTGCTCCCCCATGTTGAAAACAACCGGTGGCATGCTTGAGTCACCCAATGTCTGCTGAATTTATGAATGCTCCATTTTACAGGTAAAGCATAAGATATATAGAGCAGCTAAACTGAAGATACAAGAATATGTTTTTAAGCACCTGTAATCCTGAAGGCAGCATGCTGGTTATGTTTTCATATTATCTCATTGTATTAATGAAATGTAACTGCAACATCAAAAGGTAAAGCAAAACTGGCAAAGGAAAGAAAAAAAATAAAACATTCTTCAGAAGAAGAATAGAAACTACAGAATAAGTGATGGAAAACTGAAGGAATGTATTTCTCCCCTTGCTTTAGTGTTCTGAGTCAAATAGTATATAAAACCAGCCCAGACTATACTTTGCATATTGACTCACATTCATTTGGTCTTACGCAAAAGGCCAATGACTTTACTGGGTTAAATTTCTCTGTGGAGCTACAAGAAAAGACACAATGATGAGCAATGAACTTTTCATGACCATCTAGTTAAACTAGCTTGAATTAAACACTTCAGTAGTTCCACTTCATTTTTATTTTTATTTCTTGTGGTCATGGAGTCTAGTCAACTTAATGTAGAACACATAATTCTCAAAAAACAAAACTAAAAGGAACTCACTTGGAAAACATAGAGATGAAAGATCCCCTCCAATAATTAATTCTCTAACACATGTCATTTTCTAGTAGATTAGCTTACTGTGGACACTTGTTGGTTCTTTTCTACCAATGTAAAATCCAGTAATACTAAAAGTGAACTCAGAATACATCCCAGAGAATTGCTTTAATGAAAGGACTTTTTACTAGTGTGAAAAGGCTTAACACTGGGATGTGTAACCAACTTAAAGATGTGCAAATCTTAAAGGGCATTACAACTGAAAACAGATAAAACTAGTTTTGAATTATTTCATTTCTGACCCAGAATTAATGTTTCTAATTTCCAGCAATAGTCAAGTGTTTTCAAAAATCTTAAATCACCTTGACGCACATAGCAAATCAACTGAAAGAGTTCCACAAGATATTTTTCATTGACAAATCCATCTGTCCATCATTTACCCAAACATCAACATGCATTAACTATACAGAAAGTGCCAGGCTCAGTGACATGGGGAATTAAAGATAAACACCCTGCTCTTAAGTCATGTCCCAA
>JAQQSY010007190.1:0-10596 GCA_028646535.1 Procyon lotor
TTTAATTTAATTTAATTTAATTTAATTTAATTTAACTTAAAGGTAAGTACCACCTTGTCTTCCTCTCTCCTCCTCTTCTTCTTTCTCCTCCTCATCATACTGCTTCTTCATCTTCTTCTTTTTCTTCTCCTTCATCTTCTTCTTTTTCGTCTCCTCCTCCTCCTCGTCCTCGTCCTCCTCCTCCTCCTCTTCCTTCTCCTCCTCCTCCTTCTTCTTTTTCTTCCTCTTCCTCTTCTTCTCCTTCTTCAGCTATTCTGCTGGCTTTGAGCACAGCCCAGCTAAAAGCATAAGATCAAGATTGGTAAGTCTGATATGATAACACATATGGTAAAGTTCTGATGGGCAGATATTTTAGCAACTAGACTGTCTTTCAGTCATTATTTTTGCTTTCCTTTCCTAGAATAAACAGAGAACAAGAAGTGACTAAAATACATTAATTTATCAGCCCCATTTCCAAAAATCTACTGATGAGGAATAATTTACTCAGCAGATAATTTGTTTAACTGTGACTTCACTTCATTTTTGTTCCTTAAATCTCTATCTTTCTTAGACTGTCAATTATTCTAATCACTAGAATAGACTAACATTTCTTTTTTTTTTTTTTTTTTTTTAGACTAACATTTCTAAACTTGCTCTTAAGGTCTCCCAACAGTTATGCCCTATTAATTTATTATATGCTGTAGAAATTTTAAAAAGCAATTTGTTTTATTTCAAATAAGATCTCCAATAGACAATTGATTAATCAAAAGTCAAGGGTTCTTGTTGATATACTTGTCACTTTGGTCAGTAAAAATAATTTTTTTGCTATCTTAAATGATTAATTTGATAAAATAGTTGTTTTAAATATAACTTTAGAAATCTAGCCTTCTTCTATCCATTAGCTTTAAATTGAAGATGTGTTTAAATTGAAGACAATCTTCATTAGAGATTAAGACTTGAATATACTTACTAGTGTAAAATGAAGTACAAAATTCAACATTGTACTATGAGACTATCTGATATAAATAAGTGACACATATCCTATCGACTGGAAGTACAGATTAAGTTGTTAGAATAAGATAAAAAGAGATTTAAAAAGGCAAGAAGAAATAAGCAAAAACAGAATATAGATAATGGAATGACTTTCCCATCACTAGGTTTCCAGTTATTATGGCATGTGTACTATCAGAATGAACATGAAAAAACCAGTGATTGGATCAGATTGACAATATTTGCAGTATCTCATTTGAACTTCTTTATCCTTATGAATTCCATAATTTTATGAAGTGGTACTTCTTTTTAACATATGAATTATATCACACACAATTTAAAAGATAATTTATTTCACAAGTTAACCTCAGGTGGTGTTACAAAGTATTCAGCTGAATTTTCAAATTCTATATTTAGGTCTTATAACCCATTGTTTTGATTCTTACCACTTTACCTCCTATTCTTTTTTGTACATTGCATTTTATGTTTGGCCTTATATTTTGTTTTCATGTTATGTGTTTCTCAAAAAGAAACTCAGATAGGAAGGCATGTTAAGAACAGAATAAAAAGACCATGAAAATTCTTGCACTTGATATCTATAAATACAGTGCATAATGTGTAAAGCAGATAGTGCAGTAGCTGTTCTAACAATGACCACCATGTGGCGAACAAGCATCATGCATGATGTAAGAGAACCACACCTAGGAGCATAATTGCACAGAATGAAAACTAGCTCAAAGGTTTTTCCCTCCAAGGAATCCCATAAGAAGGCAGGGTTTAAGCTTTATATTGATTTTCCCTGTCTCATATCTAGTTTTATTCTTCCTTTGACAACTGCCATTGCCCCTCATCGAACTTCCCTCTTTCCCAAGTTAGCTATGGATCAGCTCACTGTTAAACTTCTTGAACAAATATCCTTCATTTCTAGAATCCACCCTATAATTACTCTTCAACCAATAGCAGTCTGGTTTCCTGTGTCATCTCTCTATTAAAACTAGTTTTCAGTGACCTTCAAAGTGAGTTTGAATTTGACACTATTGTTTGTTATCTTCTTTTGGAAACTTCTTTTTTCTGTTCTGGTCTGGTGACATTACTCTCTTCTAAGTTTATTCTTACTGTTAGGTTGTTTCTATTTACTCTGTTTTCCTAGCTTTCCTCAGCTTCTTCCGGATATGGTTGTTTCCTATGGAATTTTGCAACCAAAAGGTCTAGCAGCTTATAAGTCTTGCATATAGAAACCCAGAGAATATATTTTATCAATCCTTTACTTCAAGTTCAAGGGACACAGTCTAGCTAATACTGATTTTGTAAACTAATTGGGCTTGGGAGTGAATATCTTGTTTGCCAGTTCCATCCAAGATTTAATGTTTTGTCCCCAAGCCTCAGGGCACAAGATGCTCAGGCCCATCAACAGCCCTCTGTCTTTTATTCCTTCACAGCACACCTTGTCTCTTCTTGTGTTTGACCTTGTGAGTGGGCAATCATTTTCTGCCTTTTGAGATTCTGCTCCTGGATAGGGGGAAAGAAGGGCCTTGGAGCCTACTGTAATGGAGATGGGAAAAACCCAATGTAATGGATGGTCTTGGGTCAGATTCTTGAGAAGCCAGACTTCAACTGGAAATGTTTTCAAAATATTCACCGAAGACTTCTCCCAGGGGTGGGGTGGGTATGGAAGGCACAGCAGGGCAGGGAATAAAACTAATCAAGAACTGGTTTCAGAATGGAGACAAACTTAGTCTGGCCCCACAGAGGAAGCCCTAGAGGAACAAGTGCTCCACTAAATTAGTCCCACCTAAGGCTGGGAGGCCAGCCTTGGGTGCTCTCATGTAAGAGGGTTGTTGCAGAGGGCAATTATTTGGAGAAAAAGGTAACCGTGAATGCTAGCAGCCACTCATAAGGACCCAGCAGGGCACCAGTCATAATGGGAGTCAGGGCTGGGCATCTACAACATTCACTGCCTGCTGCCTTCACCTGGAGGATCCGAGAGTCTGTAATCCCTTTTCACAACAAAGATTAATCCTTGCTCACTCACTAGGGCTAGAAAAGTATCTGTTTCCCTCCCTATATTGAGTCACATTAAAAGACTCCATTTAAGTATGGAAAACAAGAAGAGCAACTCTAGAGAGGAGAAAACTTGCAGATATCACCTTAACTAATCAAATTAATACCATTAGTGTTTCAAAGACAGTGCTATCATGCACCCTCTGATAAGATGCAAAGAGAAGAACACTGTGGTATTCTTTCCAAACATCCATAATTCCAGTCTAATCAGGAAAACATCAGACAAACCCTGATTGGGAGGCATTCTGTAGAATACCTGACCCATACTCTTCTAAAGTATCCAGATTATGAAAGACAAAGAAGGACTAAGGAGCTCACAGATTAGGAGAGACAAAGAAGTGACCAGCTAAATGCCATGAATAATCTTGCACTGGATCATGGAACAGAAAATGAACATTAGTGGAACATTCTAGAAAAACTTGAATGAAGTCTGTAGTTTAAGAGTGTTATACCAATGTTAACTTCTTAGTTTTGATAATTGTACTATGGTGCATGTATATAATTATAAGTATGTATTTTATATTTATACTTATTTGAATACATAGAATTTAAAATTAAAACTTTCTGATTTTAACTTTATATTATATTTATATTTGTAAATGATATTTATATTAATATATTTACATATATATGTATTCACACATATATTTACACCTATATAAATTATATATATATATTTTTTTACTGGTTTTTTTGTTGTCCAGTGTTTCCTATCCTAAAGGTACAATGAACAACCAGGATTACTATTTTGATACATTAAATTTTGATTAAATTTCATTTGACACTGTAACGTGTCAAGATGCTGTAGAATCATTTTGAAAGTTTAGAATGCCTCCTGGCATTTAATAATTACTGATAATATTTACTTGCATTTTATTTTATTTTTTTAATGTACTTGAATGTTAATGAAAAAAAGAATCTATAACATAATTGACCTCATTGCAGGCAGGAATATTATTCTTGTTAGTCTTGGTGGAAGTTTGATTGGTACTTCTAGAATGGTACTAAGTGTGAATAGACAAGATGTACTGTGTGACACTTGTGACAACAGCTGATGTATAAAGATTAATGCTTCTATAACTAGGATAAAAGAGTAAATACTCAGGACTGCAAGGAACTTTTAGGGATTTCCTTTTTTATTTAATTATTATCTTTAGCATTCTTTGTCTAATACAGCATATATTTTAAGAATTTTTTTTTATATCTATCTTGCCCACTCTATGAAAGAAAAGACTTTTGTTTCATTCTCTTTACTACTATATTGTCGGTGCTAACAAGCCTGGTGTATGAAGTAAGCACTCAACAAAAATTTCTTAGAAATCAATAAGTGAATAAACAAATGAATTAAAAGTATCTGTTCATCATCACCAATTCAGATTTCCTATACCATATGTTGAGTAAGTCTCCATTGGAACACTTCTGGTGATTAAAAAAATGTGTTTATGTACAAATATGCTTTGTTAGTCCTATGTAGAACAGTAATAAGAGTCTACTAAAATAGACAAACATAAGTTGCAATATCCTTCCCTCTTATGTAATTTTTTTACCTCTAATTTATTTCAAACGTGTGTATTCCAAATATACACATTCTAAATGTTTATATATTATTTTTAAAATTTTTTTATTTTTTATTTATATATATTCTGAATACATATTTTTCAAATATATAAACATTCCAAATATGGATTCCATATATACATATACATCAAAATATTATAATAACCAGGTTGGTGTTGGTCTAATAGCCAGTTTATCATGATACCTCAAATATACTTGTGTCGTACTTTTAGTGTATTTAACACGTGACTTGAGGAGAGAATTAACAGGAGCATAATTAAGGGGACTATGACCATATCTTTGATTAATTTCCTTGTGCAAATAGAAAGAAGGTAAGAAGTCTCACAGTTCCTTTTTTTCTTTTGCAAGTGAGGAAAAGCCAGGTATGTGTCTTTATTCACAATCTTTTGAGGCAAATCAACAGAGAGATAGTCAAAACTCAAGTCAACCTGATTTAGACCCCATTTTGGTAAACAGAACTGTACTCTAAACAACAATCAAGTCCATACATTGTTCTGAGAATCGCTGTATAAAAGACAGTGACACACGGGTGCTATGAAAAGCTCTCTCACCTCTAGGTGTGGTCTGAGGTACACACATCTTTTTATGGTGACCCTGTCATTTTCAATCCACCTCCACAATCTAAGGCACTAAATATCAGGCAACTTGACCCCCTCAGCAGTTCTCTTCTGCTTTCAACTTAAAATACCTTCCATGGCTTTTCTCTTGTATTCTTCTACCCAGATTCATATTTTATATCCTAATATAACAACATAATAGTTTTGTTAGAATAGTCTAGAATTAACACCACTTTCTCCATGATGTATAAGAGGACATGCTATCTTAGAAGACTATTCTGTTTATAACCCACCTCATTTATTTGTTTGTATATTTGTGCACTTATATATTCACTTCATTCATTCATTCATTCATTCATTCATTCATCCAACTAACATTTCCTGAATGCACACAACATGCTAGGCTCTGAGAATATAATGATCAACAGGGCAGATACAATCACTTTATTCATGCAGGTGATAATTTTAGCAATATTCTTTATCCTTCCTTAAACAAACAGAACTTTTCTTCTCCTTCAAATGTATATAAACACTGTTCTCTACTGCACCACTCCTTTTCTTTTCTCTCTTTTTAAAAGATTTTATTAATCTATTTTAGTGGTTGGGGGAGGAGAAGAGGGGTAGGGAACAAGAATCTCAAGCAGACTCCATAGCTAGATGTGGGACTTGATCCCACAACAGCAAGATCATGACCAGAGCCGAAACCAAGAGTTGGTAGTTCAAACTACTGAGCCACCCAGGCACCCCACCCTCCTTTTCTAAGGTAGCATCAGTCCCACCCCATCTGAGAGTTAGAGATAGGTGTTCAACACTTGGTCGAATTATTTCTTTCCCTCTCTCTTCCCCCTACATACTGGATGGAGAAATAGGTTCAAAAGGAGGTAGCATTGAGCCTTTTGAAAATGACTCATCTCTGCCAAAATATTACTCTCTGAAGTGGTGTTCTTCAACTCCATGTCACATTAGCAGCTCAGTATTGTCTGTATTTGGTGGTTGGAAACTAGCATTTTATTATGGTCTTACATGTATTTCCCTGATTCTTAATGAGGTCGAGCATCTTTTCTTGTTTATTGGCCTCTTCTCTGAAATGTGTTTCGTGACTTTTGTTAATTTTTAAATTATGTTGCTTTCTTTTTTCTTATTCCTTTGTTAGAGTTTATGATATATTCTGGTTGCTAAGTGTTCAACATTGGTGCTACAACAATTACTCCCATTTTGTGTCTTCTCTTTTCACTTCTTTATGGTATCTTTGATGAATCTAGACTATTCTTCATTTTAATAAGTAGTCCAATTTCTCAATCTTTGTATCATGAGTAAATCTTGGTCCGGTCTAAGAAATTATTTTTCTCCTCCAAAGCATAAATGTAATCTTCAATTTTTACCTTCTCCCTAAATTGTAAGGTCTGTATATGATATACATTAAGGCTTAAGCCTGATGATTTCTCTTTTTGTTACACACTGACCTAGCTACAGCACTTATTTCCTTTTTTCTTTTAGAGGAAGAGGAAGTCTTGGGCCTCCATGACAGCTTCCACCTAGGTCCCATGAATGTCATTCGCCCAGTTCCATAAGGGAAGCACCAAATAAAGGGATTAAATTATTTAGAGCAAAATGACCCACCATTCTTGCTGAGGAAAGCTGTTTTTTAGTATTGTAGGAAGCAAAAATAAAATAATGGAGACGACATTAAGGAAATAGAAAAATTTGTGCAGACATTTTTGGATTTTCCCTGGGAAAATAAAAAATCTTGTAGAAGTTGTTTATTAAATAAGTTGCATCTCTCCCTTCCCTTTCTCCTCTCTTTCTCTTTCCCTAACAATCATGAGAGTTGATTGGTATGGAAAGCCATGATCAGTACAAAATTCCTGCTCAGAAAAGTATATACAAGTAGGTAAGTTTTTAAGTAGAAAAAGTTGTAAATAACAGATTTTTGGAAAATCAGAATTCTGAATAAGTTGGTAATTCAACATAAACCTTCCCTTCAAGATTCAAATATCTTATGATTGCCAGAAGGGAAAGGGGTGGGGTTATGAGCAAAAGGGAGAAAAGGGAGTGGGGGTACAGGCTTCCAGTTATGGCATGAATAAGCCATGGGGATGAAAGTTACAGCATGAGGAATATAGTCCATGGTATCCTATAGCACTGTATGGTGAATGAATGGTGGCTTTATTCATGGTGAGCAGAGCACAATGTGTAGACTTGTTGAATCACTATGTTGTATACTTGAAACTAATGCAACATTGTAGTTCAATTAAAAATAAATAAATAAAAAAAACATAAATAAATGAGATGAAAGTTTATGACCACTGTTTATTATTGCAAATTTATGTCTATAGCCTCTCAGAATGATAAAAAGTCACCTAGTCTAAAATCTTTTTTTTTTTTTAAGATTTTATTTATTTACTTGTCAGAGAGAGAGAGAGCACAAGCAGGCAGAGGCAGAGAGAAAAGCAGGCTCCCTGCTGAGCAAGGAGCCCGATGCGGGACTCCATCCAAGGACCCCAGGACCATGACCTGAGCCAAAGGCAGCGGCTTAACCAACTGAGCCACCCAGGTGTCCCACCTAGTCTAAAATCTTATTCACAGACTTGAGAGGTCTTTGTATCCTGTATGTGAAAAGTCCTGATATAGGGGAATCTTCTGTCGGAGGAATCAAGAGCTTTTTTGTTGGTGTAATACACTGAATGTTGGTATTCTTCAAAATTCATATGTTGAAATCTAATCACTAATGTCAGAGTATTAGGAAGTGGGGCCTCTGGGAGGTGATTAAGTCATGAGCACAGAATCTTCATGAAAGGGATCGGTGCCCCTAGAAGAGAAGCAGAGACGTTCCTTGTCCCTTCTACCCTATGAAGTCACAGGAATAAGGTAGCCTTCTATGACCATGAAGCGATCTCTCACCAAACACCAAATCTGCTGGTGGATTGATCTTAAAATTCTCAGCCTCCAAAACTGTGAGAACAAATTTCTGTTGTTGTTAAGCCACCCAGGTTATGGTATTTTGTTAGAGCAGCCTGAATGGACTAAGACAGATGGCCATCTAAGGGGTCATTGGTATAGCCTACGGTGGAGCTCCTTACCCTATACAACAGCAGAAGACCCCTGGTGGATGATCCTCAGCTAAAATGCAACAGAATAAGTATCCGTCTACACTGAGTTTAGTGAAGTCAGAAAATATACAACAAGATGCTAATTAGAAGTTGGCAGTAGCCTGATAAGTCCTTTTGGATGGCATGAAGGGGGATGGATCAAAGAGGGATTATTCTGAACTCCAGAGAGTTTCAGGGCAATTGATGGGTGAGTGTTTCCCATAACCCAGAGCTGTGAGGGATCATCTTAGATCCTGTCTAACAGCCCCAGTTGGAGAAGTGATGGACTCTCAGGACAAAAACCTAAACTACTGGAAAGTAACCAATCAGATATGAGATACATTTGTTCTCATCAAGGAATTTAAAGGGAGCACTCCACCAAAAATGGAGAGGTCTCCAAAGAAGGCATGGATATATTCCTACGACAGGCAGTCCTCTTTAAATATCTATCAGGCCTAGAGAATACAGAGGCAGCTTATGATAATGCCAGGAAAATAAAAGATTTCACAATTCCCTTTCTTCCATTACCTCTGCCTTCACTCCCTTCACTCCAACCAAGGCGATGTCAAAAGAACTCCCACTGACTGGGGGAATAGGTAAGCCAGCAAAAATAGAAGCTCAATACACCTTGGCCTTGGCCTTGTCTGGCCAAGAGACAGGTGAATTGTCTATGGATGGCCTTAGCCAGGTGGAGGGAAAGTAACTGTGACTTTACATGAACATCAAAACTATGTCTATTACAGAGAGTTTGACATTTTTATATGTTGACTTGAGACTGCTTTTTATGACAAGTGATCATTGGATTGTCATAGTAACTAAAAGTGATCAAAAAAGCCATATAACTTCTTGAATTTTAATCCAGAGAAAGAAGAAGTCTTTTTTCCCCTAATAATATTTTGCAGAGTTTGTTGGACACAAATGATTCTACCCCTGTAGGTCTCCACATTTTTAACATACAAGTTGTTGAGGACTCGGGATCTGAGCACAGCTGCTGATACATTGATTTTCCTATGAAGAACTCATCTATTGCTTGAAGTTTTAAGAATCCTAAGAGCCGTATTTTTAGGTTATTTAACATAATTAACATTTCTGTGAGATAAGTTTAAATTAAGTTTTAATTAAATCTAAGATAACTTAAACAATTCTAAGACATTATTTTGTATTGTCTTCAAAGTATTCTCCTTTTAAAATCACTAGCTCTTTTATTTATCTTTTAAAAAATATTTTTATTTATTTATTTGACAGAGAGAAGAGAGATCACAAGTAGAGAGGCAGGCAGGCAGGCAGAGAGAGAGGGGGAAGCAGGCCCCCTGCTTATCAGAGAGCCCATTGCAGGGCTCAGTCCCAGGACCTTGAGATCATGACCTGAGCCAAAGGCAGAGACTTAACATAATGAGCCACCCAGATGCCCCTAGCTCTTTTATTTTTATATCTTCCAGAACTATACACAGAAATTTACTCTTTGTTCTCTAAAGGTAAATATAAATAGCACACTTGATCATTTTCCTTTTTTTTCCAAGCTGAACACCTAACTCATTCAATGCTTCCTTGCTTACTATTGTTTTCTAACCCACTCTTTATTCTAGGCATTATTCATTTGAACATGTCACAGTCCATTGAACTCATGAACTCAGATGGAATTCTGAGTAATCACAGTTTTCTGTGTCTCGGGATGGTTGTGGGCTCTAGCTGACAGCTGACCTTCATTTTTCAGGCCATGTGAGATAACTTCCATTAGCCTTGCTTGACCCTTTGTTGTCCTTTCATTGTATGGATTGTGTTTCTGATATTTTGGCCTTTTATTTCCTGACGATTCTGTTGGATCATTCTATAGGAAAGAGGCCTGCTGTGCTTGAGGTTTGAGCAGCTTAAACAATGTTGAACCAGGTGGTTTAACAGAACCGTAGCTCTGAAGTCAGCATTACAAAATGGGATACTTACAAGTAACAGCTGAGGAGGAAGAACAACCATTTTAAACCACCTGACTAATTTATGGTTTTCCAATGAAGAGCTTGACCAGACCTTGAACCCAACAGGGGCGGCAAAGGCCGGGTGGCAAATCAGATATCGGTGAGAGGTGTCGATCCATGGGTTTGAAAGGTGATGTCAGTGTCCTGCGTTTTGTACAGGAGTGGATCTGAGCTTCCTGCACCATCAGGCGCGGGAGACAGAGACACCATGACTTCTACCAAGTTGCTGCTGCTCTTGCTGTCCACGGCTTTGGTAGCCTTGTGCTCTGCTCAGAGCATCAGTGACGGTAAGCTGGGGAGATGGGGGATCACACAAGAACGAGGTTAAGGTTCATGGAAAAGAGGAAGGTTGAATTGAGCTTTCTCAGAAAT
>JAQQSY010007191.1:0-10596 GCA_028646535.1 Procyon lotor
GTGGGGAGATTGGTCCAAACCAGAGTTCTCCCTTTTTATCAAACTAACAATTATTAGGTATCCAATACTGTTTTTCCTTTTCTGGGGCAATTTTGGGGGTCTATGGTCAATTTTTCCAAATTATCATTTGGGAAAACTTCCCTTTGGACTTGACAGGGGTCTGGCTGTTGTTGGCCTCCTTGAGAGCAGCATTTGGGGCAGAAATGTCAGTGAGGTGGTTTCCTTTGGCCTCCAAGGAGTCACATCTGGAATTCTCAGGAAACTTGGTAATGGCCTGAGCAGCTGCAAAAGTGTGGCATGTAATAGATTTTGAACACAGGAGCCTTTTTTTGTTTTATCTCCATCGGAGGTAAACCTTGCTGTTTCTATAATCCAAAGTCATGAGCTGTTAGAAGACATACCAGCCACTTGTATAAATGTTTGTGGTTTTCCCTTTGGCCAAAATACAAGGATGGTTAGAGGGGACCTTGTGACTACTTCTGCCGTGGCCTTAAGAAGGCAGTGGCAAGAATGGCTGTGAGGCAGGGGGGGTTCTACCTGAGCCATAGTCAGGGTCTGGTTGTTGGCTGTAATGCGCTGCGGGGTATTGATGGTCCCCAGTGGGGTGAGCGCTCCAAGGGCCTTCCCTTCCCTCTCGCCGACAAAGAGGAAAAAGGGAAGGTGATAGTTAAGATGTCCGAAGGCAGGGACCTTATTAGGCTTTTCCTTAAAGTCGCAAAAGCTCTGTCATCCTGATCTTTCCAAATAATAGAGTCCGGTTTGTTGATTTTCAGTAAAGCAACAGAGGTTGAGCCGTAAGAGAAAGTTTGGGATCCAATTTCGACGGTAGCCAGCTAGTCCAAGAAAACCTCATCATTGGAGTTTAGTTTTGGATTTAGGATGCCTTGAAGTCTCCCTGGATCCAAATCTAGTCCTAGTTCCGAGATCAGGGGCCCTGAGTATCGAACCTGAGTTTGAACAAACTGCAGTTTTTCTTTGGAGATTTTTTTGTCCCTTTAAGGGTAAAACATTGCCTTCCCGTGGAGAGAGGACTGATCAGAGGAGCAGAAGAGCAGATCATCTATGTCCTGGAACAAAGTAGAGCCTGCAGAAAACCTTCTGTCTGAGTCAGCTTTTAGGTTTGTGAAAAGTAGGGACTCTGTGTATGTAACTTCCAAATTCATGGGGAGAGAGGATGGAGGGTTGAGGACAAGTTGGAAAATACAAAGGAAGGCAGAAGAAGGGAAGGAGGAGTCAGCAGGAAGCACAAAATGCAACAGCAGCAATAAGTCTGAGTATGCCACCACATGGCCTGAAGACAGAGTGGGGCTAAACGTTGTCTAGAGAAGGAAGAGTGAAGGGCGGGCAAGCACACCTACCAGGGCTGCTCCTGCCATGCCTGTCCTCCCGGATACCGCTTCTAAGGCCAGAAATATTGGTAGCAGGTGAAAGTCCAAACTACCAGGAAGGTTTAACAATTTTAGAAGGTATGTGTCCAATAATACATAAAAATCTCAAAAAATATAAAGCAGAAACTCATAGAAATCCAAGGAGAAACTAAAAATTCTTTGATCGTAGTAAGATGTGTTTCCCAGTGACTTACCATTTAAGTGACAGAAACTGGTAAGTATCTGAGATCAGCAAACCTGATCTCCACAGAGACATGTAAGAACACTGCACCCTTAAATTAGAAACGCACATTATTTTGCAAACATTTAAGGGAAAACATACAAACACTGGCCATATCCTAGACCATAAAGCTAGTTTCAACAAATTTCAAAGAATTGGTATCCACTGAGACTACATTTTCTGACCATAACTCAATTGAAATAGAAAACAGTAATAAAAGAAGATAACGTTAAGAAAACAATGCCTACAGGCTTAGAGACTAATCGGTCAACAACTCTAAGTAACTCGTGGATTAAAGAAGAAATCCTAATAGAAGTGAGGCAATAGTAATGCTGAACATCGTGCGCTAGAGCTGCATGCTAAAAACTAAAAGCACTACACGGTGTAAATATCCAACAAAAGAATGTATTCGCTCAAAAAGCAGAAAGCAGAAATAAAAATAGTAGCAGAAATGGATTAAAAAGGAAACAAAATATACCTAAAGGGGCCCCCCAAAAGTCTGAAATTGGTTATTTAGGGGAGAACCAAGGGATAAGTACAATCAAGCAGCCGACCTCTGTCTGGCACAACTGACTGTTCACCAACCAGGAAAAGTAAGACACTGTCCCGAGCTGGGGGTTAAGGAGGAGGCAAAGTAAAGTTACGACAGATTGCTTAATCATCGTGAAATAGTTAACACAGAGCGCTTACCACGCAGCAGATACTGTTCTGGATGCTTTGTGAAGGATGTCCCACAGCAGCCCTGTCACTAACCTTGTATTTCAGACGAGGAAACTAGCACAGGTCAGTGACTCGCTGAAATGCAAACATCGTCTCGATGAACCAAGCTAAGTTTAAGAAGCAGCTTGCTCACCAGACCCCTTTCCCCGCCCCACAGGGCTGTGTGGTGGCCAGCAACCCCTGGACAGACGTCTGTCCTCTGGATGGGAGCTCTGGGCTGAGGACTAACCTGACGGCGGAGCAGGAGGACAAGATGTCCCTGCAGTGACCGGCGAGGCCAGCAAGCCACACCCACCGACCCAACTCCCAGTAAGCCTTTCCTTTGCGTATCGTCAACCAACCGTGGATTACCTTCTGAAATGGAAATAAGACCGAAACAAGCAAAAAGACTTAGCTTGGAGAAACAGAAGTATGTACAGAAAAGAAAAACTTCAAAGTTTTCATTATCCCCACAAACGTATGATCTCTGAGGGTATTATACATATATTATGTATCTTTAGAGGAAATAAGAATATGGATATGGATGCCACAAAAAGGAGTATTTAGAACAAAAGAAAGCAGGAGGTGAGAAATTAAAAACCCAATAGGATGGTTGGAATAAAAAGTGGAGGAAATCTCACAAAGGAAAGTAATGGTACCCAGAAAAGGAGAACAGAAAAAGTTAAGGAAATCAGGGGTTGATTTCAGTAATCGCGAGTCAGATATGAGGGTTTACGGAGAGCACAGGAGCACAAAGTGTTGAGAAGAAGGCGGGGAAACGTAATGCAGTCCTGGCAGGATGTTCTAGTGGTTGTTGAGCTTGCAGTAGCAATATTTTTTCTTGGTGATATCCAGAGTCCTTCTAAAATAGGGCCAGCAGGGTGTCCCCAAACACTGCCCTGGGTGCTTGCCTCCATCGAGACCCACTGCAGTAAGAATGGCACCATTTTTAGCTCTTCAAAATCAAGGACAGCATGCAAGCCCTGTCGGCGACCCCACGCACCCCAAGCCCTTTGGACGGGCAGAGCAGAGACTAGGGCCTCGGGCTGAGGGACACTGTGGTGATTCCCCTAGCACTCTGGCCACCCATCCCAGGTCCTGTCCCCCCCAGATCTCCATGGGCGAGGAGGGATGATGGCGACCCTAACCCCAGGACTATTTGACTTTACTCAGAAGTGATAAGAGTATGGAAAGGAGAAAGAAAAACTCCCATTTCTTGGAAGATAAATAAACGAAAAAAGGTGGACGAGAGTTTAAAAAGACAAGGGAGGACCCTGCAGTTGCTTGTCCGAAGTCCTGCCCAACAAAGGGATTTGGATGCCCGGGCAGGTAGGAAATGCCCCCGTAGCTGATGTGGATGAGACTGGGGGAACCATCCTGGGGAAACCCTCACGAGGACTGCATCCTTGTGCTCTGGGCTTAGCAGATGGAGGAGGCTGGGATCAGCCTTCGGGAAAAGAATGTGAGGATGGAAAGCGCTCAGGTCCGTGGGGTGAGTGCTGCCCCTGCGCCCTTCCATTAGCTGCATGCCCACAGTCCGCACTGGTGCTCCCAGCCCTGCGGAACGCAGCTGGTGACCTCCCAGCCTCTCCAGAGCGCCGATCCTGGCACTTCCCCCACATGCCGTCCTCTGCGAGGCAGGGCGGTTGCCACTCCTGTGAGGCCAAGATGCCAGCCCAGGCTCGATAGGGGGCTGTGGGGACCAATACCATCTACACTCCCTGGAATACCCGCAGGCACCACACCAAGCGTGGGGGCTGGAGCTCACCTTCTGTCCTCCCCCCAGGCTCCCGTCTCCTCAGAAGGGGACCGCGTGCAGGTATGAGCACCGGCCCTCCACCACCCCTGCCTCTGCTCCCCATGCCCCTTGCACCCACCTTCCAGGAAGGGGCCTGCCAGGCAGTGCCCCTGTCCTGAGGCCGCATAGATAAGGGAGACCCCCAGAAGTCAGATGTGTTCGGGGGGCCTGAGTGGGGAAGGATCCCCTGATCTTGATGTTCGACCCACTGAACGCAAAGATAGGATTTCTTAGCAAACCTCTTTGCCCCTCTCCGCCCCAGACCCTCGGAGCTGGGATGGACAGGTCCCACTCCTGGGTCTCCACTCCTGCCTGACCACCCCCAGCGCAGGCCAGACCCGGACCAGGACCAGGAGCGTTTCAGGTTTCAGGTGATTCATCTGAACAGTGCTGGTGTGCCTTTAAAGGCATTTATAATTAGCTGGAGAGATCTAATAAAAAGGACAAGGAAGGAGGTTGACTCTGGCTAATTATCTGCTCAGATTCTTTCCTGTAAGGTAGAGGATTTAATTAGCTGAATGGGTTTTGCCCAGATGTTGGAAATAAGACTATGTGTCGTTAAATATTCATTTAGGACATTGTTTGAAATGGGTGCATAATAGTTCGTGTTGTAGAAAATCCACATAATTAACCACTCTACATTCTTTAAACTTGGCAAATTTCTCCCAATTTTTACTATTATAAATGAAGCTCTTATGCATATAAATATTGTACTGTGTGATGACCATTTTCATTTTCAATTCAATAGGTGAAAAATGGTATGGCACTGTTTTAAGTTGCCTTGCTTTTTAAATTTTAGAATGATGACCTTTTTTTTTTTTTTAAAGATTTTTTTTATTTGACAGAGAGAAACACAGCGAGAGAGGGAACACAAGCAGAGGGAATGGTAGCGGGAGAAGCAGGCTTCCCGCGGAGCAGGGAGCCCGATGCGGGGCTCGATCCCAGGACCCTGGGATCTGACCTGGGCCGAAGGCAGACGCCCAACGACTGAGCCACCCAGGGGCCCCGAATGATGACCTTTTAAAAATATGTTTATCGCCTATTCATTGTACTTTCATTTTGGGGATGCTATTTTTTTTTAAGATTTTATTTTCCAGAGAGAGAGAGAGCGCGCATGCGCGCGTGATCACACAAGCATGAACCAGGGAGGGGCAGAGGGAGGGAGCAGGAGACTCCCTGCTGAGCAAGAAGACCGACAGGGAACTCTATCCCGACAGGGGATTCTATCCCAGGACCCTGAGATCATGACCAGGGCCAAAGGCAGACACTTTACCGACTAAGCCACCCAGGTGTCCCTGGGAGGTGCTATTCATCATCATCTGAATTTGTTAGTTTCTCTGCCTTTATAAAAACTAGGTTGTAAGAGAAGAAATACCATGCAGACCCTCCACCTAGGAAGAGTTGGGGGCAGACCTGAACCCCGATCCCACCTCGGGCTCTTGCCCCTGCTCCTCAGACCTCCTGTGGCCAGCTGGGGACACGGAGGCCGCCGCTGAACCAGGAGTTGTAATCTGAAAAGACCTGAGGCCTCGGTGAGCCTGGAACCCCGTCATATACCCCAGAGCATTTCTTACCAAACACCAGTCCTCTAAAGGCCTTCCTCCTGTGAGGACAAAGTCTTGCTGAGACAAGACAGACAGCGAGCCTTTGGATTCTTTTGCAGCAACAGGAAGCTTGGAGATGCCAGGGTCTCACTTCAGAGAAGGAGCATGGCCCACTGGGTGTCTCAGCGCAGGCAAGTCCTGGGCCCGGCACTGCGCTGGGTGTTTAGTGAGTGGTTGGCAGGTATCTCTGTCTCTCTCTGGTCCCCACCACAGCCTGGCACATAGTAAGGGCCACTAATTGTTGATCCACTGCAACATGGACTCACACGTTGCAAGGTGTTTAGAGATGCAAAGGCGGGGAGTCAGGGAGAGCACCCTCGGGTCAGCAGTCCGCCGAGCCCTCACCCTGTTGCATCTGAACTGGACGGCCGCCGGGTTCCCGGCCACACGGCTCTGCTCCCGTCGCTTCTGGCCCCCACCCCACCTCTGGGAAATCCGGAGCAGACGTCGTGAACAGATACACGGGCAGGTCCCTGACAAAGACTACACCGCACCGGGCAGCCTGGGGCTCTGCCTGCACAACCCTTCAGCGGGGACTGTCACCCGGGACAGGAGAATGGGGGTTGGGAGGCACTGGGACCGTAGGCTAGAAAGACGTGGACTGACCCACACACCTGAGTGGGCTTCAGTCAAGATGGATGGTGCCGACAGAGGGGGACAAGCAAGCAAGAGGACCTGGGGACCAAGAGGTTGACACACTGTCATTCACAAAAGTCCTGCAGATTTGTCGGTGTGTCCACCTTCCTCTCATTTTCCAGGCCAGGCAGCCAGGAAGTCAAGTGTGTGACCACCAGCAGGTGCTCGGCTCCTGGCGTTCCCAAGGGCCACAGGGCCATGCGTCTCCTGCGTCCCTCTCCGACCTGCACATGGCCCTTGCTTGGAAGGCAAGTGAAGCTAACGTTTACTTCTCTGTAACCTCAAAGGTTTGACTCCCCATGACCGAGAGGGGTCTTCCTGATTTCCAACCACGAGGGACCACCACCAGTGCTGGTCACACGGTCTGGCTCACTCCCCCCCTCCCACCCCTGCTTCTGGGTACAGGTGGGAGTTGGGAGGGCCCGGGCTATGCTGTGGACCGGAGAGAAGGGGTGAATGCCATCCTCCTGGCTTCTCTACTCACACCCATCCCTTTCACTCCCGTTTGCAGAAGCCACACTTGGCCAGATATGGGGAAAGGCAGGGAGAAGGGGTGAGACCCCGTGAAGGCCCCGCTGCAGGCAGAAGCGAGCAGCATGGAGCACACGGAGAAGAGGGACCATCTGTCCCAGGTGCGTAGAAATAGCGGGGTGAGTCCTCAGGCTTTATGGTCCGCCCCACCCTGACCCCAGGCCCGTTCTGCGAGTTTATAGGACATTGTAAGTGCTCCATGTTTGCCAATTAATAGAAGGCAGGACAGATGGGTTCTAAAAATCCTTTTTCTCCCCCGTAAGGATCCCCTGGGGTTCTCTGCCTGCTTGTTTCTCTGCACTTCATGACAGCCCCACGGCCTGAGAGCTAGTCTGGGGCACCTCCCATGGCAAAGGACACAAACGTTTGCACTTTTTTAATTCTGCTTAGTTTTAAGCGTACAGAGGAACCATCGCTGATTTATCTCCCTTATCCACTCGAGCTTAAGTCATTTCAATGTCTTGCCCTGGGAGCATCTTCAGGGGCTGCCCCACAGCTGTGGGGAGGAGGGCTGGGGCGCTCCAGAGCCCCTCGGCAGCATCCTGTCTCTGAGCGAGGTGGGGATACTGCTTCCGACGCCAGCCAGCTGCTCCGCTGGCGGGGGCTGCGGCCAGTGCTCCTGGGGCGGAGGGGGCGGTGGGGGCTGCTCCCAGGCCCCCAGGTGCTGGGGCAGCGGCTGCTGGTATGCCCTCTCCGGTCCCGGCATGGGAGAGGGCTGCCAGCCCCACCATGGCTGCTGTTCCAGCTGCTGTTCCGAGGGAGGAGACGGCTCCCACCCCTGCAGGGCGCAGTCCCTGTAGGACAGGAGCTGTGCTAGGTCCCCCTGCTGAGCGCCACTGCAGCCAGCTTCCTGCTGAAAGAGGGGCTGTCCGGGAGCCTGAAGTGGACACAGAGCTTCAGGGCTGAAGGTGGAGGGAGAGTAACAGAAATGCCCGGCAGGCTCACCCAGCGCACCGACTGGGGTCCACAGGTCAGGCAAGGCCGCATTCTCGTTCAGGACATCAGCCTGCCCAAAGGGAAGGGCCTCAGCAGACGCAGCCCCTGCCTCCCCGGAGAAGTGGCCAGCATTGCTCGGGGCCCCCACGACGCTTTGCTGACATGGGCAGTCTGGGGCGCAGCTGCCGTGCTGAGCGGGCCCCAGGAGCTGGGCACTCGCCTCCGCGCCTGGCCTCCTGTGGGTGCTCTTCGGGATTCGGGCTCTCCGGTTCTGAAACCAGACCTGGCGGGGCATGGATGGTGCGAGCAGGGGAGAGAAGAAGACACACTTTTTAATGAAGCCCAGTCTGGTAATTATCACCAAGTAGCTGAGGTTAAGCCATTACCAAACGAAACTTCTCGAGTTTAGAATAAAAGCAAACTCCATGGCTCGGTTGATCCAGACCATTCCCGGCATGGCCCAGCCCGCCTCCCAGGCAGATCTCCCTAAGGTGCCCACCTCGTCCCCACGTGTTCGTGGGTGTACACACACACACACAGGCACTCGGCCTCGGGCACGGTGCTGAGTGGCAATTGCCACGGCGGAACCCCCCCAACCCCCCGCATTAAGAGTAGGCAGCTACCAGGCTTTAAAACGATGGCCGGGGACCAGCAGAGGGGGAGTTGTGGCCGTTTAGCCAAAGTTAGGGACCTATCGCGGTGGCCACAGGAAGCCAGATCAAACCAGGCTGGTCCCAGACAAAGGCCGGAGACCTCGTCCCAGTGATGGGAGAAAAGGCACAAAAAATCCTGCTCCCCTCAAAAATCCCCTTCCCAAGTAATAAAGATTCCACTCCCTGGTTAACCACTGTCAATGAAAGATAAGAGACCCCGACCTTGTGGGCCGCTCTCCGTGAGCTCGCCCACACCGACTGTAATACACTCTCCTTCCTGCACCGCCCACCGTCTGGTCTGGGGCGTCCTTGCACTCTTGGGACAAGACCAGAGCCTCCGGTGACGTCCCGGGGACAGGCTGGGTGGAGGCCGCAGGGCCCGGGGTCTCCCCAGTCCAGCGAGCCACACTGGTGCTCTGGCTCCCGTGCCTTCTCTCGCTGCCGAGAGCGGCTGACCCCCTATCACTGGATAACCTGCCCAGGTAGGCTCCCCTGGGCACAGGGCACACACTTCCAGTGTCAGGATCTGCTCGTTCTCAGGCAGAGCCCAGTGACTGCGGCGGCTGATTCTGTCTCATATACTTGAACGTCGCTGAGAACGTCCTAACTGTTCTTCCCACGAGGAGATGGTAACCAGTACCTTTAGAATTTTTTAAAGCTCTTAGGACCTTTGCCCTCTTTTTCACACATACGTTCATTATTCTTAAACAGGAATTCAAGATAGTGAGATGTTTTTTAAATGTACTGGAAAACAGTGAGGGCTGAACATGCAGACTGATGGGGCCGGAGCACCCACGGCCACGGACTCCTGACCCACAGCCTCTGCCGCTGGGACTCTCGGGACCCTCGTCACCTGCTCTCAAACTCAGGACTAGCTGCCAGATCTGCTCCCCGGACCCCTGGCGTCCAGGTGCCCACAGCCTCCCCCGGAGCGCGCCTGCACCTACCTGCCTTGTCCTCCAGCCGCCCTACCTGCTTGTCTCCTTTGCACCATACAGGGAATGAGTAAAGCCCTTCCTGCCCAGGCTCAATGTCAGCTCCTCTGCGGGCCACCTGAGCCAGGTGAGTCCTTGGTACAGGTCACCACCGGTGCTGGTGGAGGCTCCTTCGCTTTTGCCCAAACACAGGTGCCCCCTCCTCTTCTTTCCCCCTTTTGGAGCAAGGCAGACTCACCCCCCACTCAGCCTGAGCGGTGGGCTCCGTGCCTGCAGGGGCTCCCGTTCGCCCTGGGCTCCCAGTGGAGCTCAGCCAGGCCTCCCTTCACTCTTCCAGAAGGTAACGCTGACCTCTTTACAGGTCCCACCACCAAGCAAGGCCTGAAGGTCCCACAGAACAATGGGACACAAACAGGCAAACAACTCCCAGCATTCTCTGCTTAAGGAAAAAACAAAAATCTGCAAACTGGAAGATAAAGGCGGGCCGTTCCCAGAACTCCAACCCTGCACACACCTTGGCCTCAGGCTAGGCCCAGGGGCCGGTGTTGCCGGTGGGCACCCAGCGAGCCTTCCTCCCCAGCCTCTGCAAACCCTAACCGGACCTGCAGCACCCCCACTCTCCGCAAGGACTCACCCTGGCAGCCAGGGAGGCAGTCCGAACCAAGGTCAAGGTTTCTTCCTGGCTCCCAGAACCCACCCACCCCACCGCAAGTACTGAACTTCCGTGGCCAGTTCTTCCATCTGTGAAAGGTCATCAGGTCACACCCGGCACATAGGGTGGTTTGGGCTCCGAGGATACCGTGCCTGGCAAGCCCTTGGGAATGGGATCCGAGTCCTCCAGGGCTGCCTGCCCCTCCCTGAGTGAGGTTCCAAGGCCGGCCGGTAAAAGGCCACTACATTAAACCATTTAGAGTCCTCTAAATGAAGTGTCACAGGCTTAGGCCTTTCACTAAGCTTTTCCGTGTCCTAGTTCTCCTTGTAGGGTTTGGAACAGCGGGGGGCTTCTAGGACATGCATGGGAATTCATTTAGAAAAATTTGGTTCAGGTTATGTTTCTAAAAATAGGAAGGCTCACCACCCGGGCTTATCTCAGATGAGCCCACCAGGGTGTTTCTGGTGACCTTCTCCCCTCTGGGCTGATTTTCTTTAGCAAACCCTCGAGGGATGTGTATTCCCAGGCAGTGGCCTCTTGCTTT
>JAQQSY010007192.1:0-10596 GCA_028646535.1 Procyon lotor
TCTTATCTTCCAGGTAACTAATTCTTCTTCAGTTATACATAATCTGCTCAATCTTTCCCTTCGGTATATTTGGCATAGTTTCATTTCTGCATTTTCTATTTGGTTTTCTCAGTCTACTAGGTACTTGTTATAGTCTCTTGTTCTCTGCTTGTCTTTAAATTTGTCTTTTATTCTTTAAACATAACAAATAGCAATTTTTTTTTTTAATACTTTTTTTTTTTTATTTGACAGAGAGAAACACAGCGAGAGAGGGAACACAAGCAGAGGGCATGGTAGCAGGAAAAGCAGGCTTCCCGAGGAGCGGAAAGCCCGATGCGGGGCTTGATCCCAGGTCCCTGGGATCTGACCTGGGCCGAAGGCAGCCGCTTAACGACTGAGCCACCCAGGCACCCCAATAGCAATTGTTTTAAATCCATCTGATATTTGAGGATTTTTCTGGGTCTGTTTCTTATTCACAGTGCTATTTCCATGCACGTTATTGTATTTTTCTTTTTAAAAACTTATTTTGAGGTACATGTACATAAAGCAAACTATGCATTTATATGTCAATTATATCTTAATTAAAAAACTACACAAACTTAAATTATATTACTTGAAGAATTCTACATATATATACCACGTAATTTTAACTTGTGTGTGTTTTTTACTATGCTTGGTTACTTGTGACAGTGCACTGATTACTGCCCTTGAAAAATTATTGGTGGCAATCCCGTTCAGAATGTAGGGCCTTAAAAAAAAAAAAAAAAGAATGTAGGGCCTTTTTCCAAAGATAATTTGCTTTCCTTCTGACAGGCCTTGTGAGTACTACCAGTTTGAAACCAGGAACCATGATAAATGGTTTGAGGGTCCCTGACCACCCAGGCAGGACAAATCTAAGCTGTTAATCAGTGTGAGAGCTAAAACTGTGATTACAACTTGAAGGATTTTTTTTCTTCATTTCCTTTTTCTTCCCCTGCTCCAAATCTACAATCCCCTAGATTCGGGAGTGGGTAGACAGTTTAGTTTTGTTTCACCCTTAACCGAATGATGGAGTCTTGGGATACCATCTTAAAAGAGAGTTGCTCTCATTTTTGTCCCTCACTTTGGACGAACTCTAGGCCTTGACTTCTATCCTCTATATCCCATTAAGCATACCAAAACCAAAGCCCAAATCTAAACAGATTGGCAACTGCCCTTAGAGCAAAAGCTACTTCATCCTCTCCTTATTTCTCCAGGTTCCTGCCTTTTTGCTAGAATTCAGCCTTGCAGCTGTCTACTACCTCTTCAGCTCTTTAATTCCTTTAAAAATTTTAAAAATATTGTTCCCAATATTTTTAGTTGTTTTCATCAAAAGGGTTGATCTGAAATAATGCAATCCACCATTACTGAAAACGGAAATCAATTTCCCTTTTATGACAACTATTTTGTAACACCCCCATACTATCCTAAAATTAAATACTAATTTAAGTGAAATGTTAAAAGTCAGTAACACCCTAACTGTACTTTCAAACATATGAAAGAAACAAATTAGTAATAAAATTATATTTATTTCAAAATGTGCATGCTATTATTAAAATAAACATAATGAGGGTATCAGATGCTCATATCTATACAGAGAATCACTACAACTGTAGTCTGAGAGGGAAAGTATGTGAGTCACCCAATATTGTGCAAGCGGCACCCCCACCAATTATGTGATTTTCTGAAGTGGTGAAGAACTCCTGATAAAGTTCTGATCGAAAATTTTAATATTCCTCGAATTTATGTGATTACTAAATTCCTGCAACTTTTCATGTATATTAAAACAATGTCTCATACCTAAAACAAAGTTAGTTTCTAAGGTCAGATCATTATTACCACTTTTTTCACCTGCAAAGTCCAAAAAATAACTCTAAGTCCTGTGGTTATTCAAACAATTCTTAAATGTGCAGACTGTCCTGAACACTCAGATAGCTGACTTCCCTAGTCCTTGCTCATTAAAGGCTAATGCACCCTCTTCCCCCATATTGGTAACAACCAAAACACCTCCAAGTATTTCAAAACTGCCCTCTGGGGAAGAACTGCCCACACGCAGACCCACTATGTGCAGAAGACATAGAGATGCATTAACAAGCTCCATCTTCATGGAATGAATTACTGCCCAGCTATGAAGACAGTCAGCAGACAGCTTCCAAATGTCACCTCCTTCGAAGTCCACCTTAACTGCAGCCCACATCCAAGCAAGGAGGCTCAGCCATTTGGATCAAGTCCCTCTGACGGGCAATCCTCAGTTTAAAGCTCCACACTAATAGGCAAAGGTTTTATGAGGCCCACATCACAATGCAACTTCATCGTGTGCCCAATCCTATATCTTGCCTCTTCCCTTCACAGGTGTTCCTAGGAAATATGCACTACAAAGAGTCTCAGAATTTACTGTCAAAGAACCCAAGCTTCAACAGTAACATAGTACATCTTACTGCTAAGTTTTCCCATAAACATTTTTGGTGGCTTGACCTTATCCCATCTTGAATCTATCCTATAAACCCTTACCAATCCACTCATCCTTAAACACTGCTTTCATCATTTATTTTAAACCTCCAATTTCATCTCACTGCATATAATATAAAGTCAAATTTTTTTCAGTCTAGAAGCGCCTCAGTGGCTCAGTTGGTTAAGTGACTGCCTTCAGCTCAGGACACAATCTCAGAGTCCTGGGATCAAGCCCCAAGTCCATTGGGCTTCCTGCTCAGCGGGGATCCTGCTTCTCCCCCTCTCCTTGGCCCCCACCACTCAACCTTGTGTGAGCTCTCTCTCCTTTCTCTCCTAAATAAATAAAAATATATGCGGTTTTTTTTTTAAGAATTTATTTATTTTACAGAGAGAAACACAGCGAGAGAGGGAACACAAGCAGAGGGAATGGTAGCAGGAGAAGCAGGCTTCCCGCCGAGCAGGGAGCCCGATATGGGGCTTGATCCCAGGACCCTGGGATCATGACCTGAGCCGAAGGCAGACGCCTAACGACTGAGCCACCCAGGCACCCCAAAAATATATGTTTTTTAAAAATTTATAAAAATTTTTTCAGTCTATAACTATTTTCCACAATGCAGTCCTGTCTAACATAGACAAATTTTATTTCATACAATAAAGTTGAGTGACTTTATTTCAAAGTCACTCAACTATAAATATGATGATCTTGTTCCTTAAACAAAAGTACCATATGTATTTCTAACTCTAGTTCTTTGCGAAGTCTATTCCCACTATCTATTATATCTTTTTTCCTTCCTTCTACCTGCTTAGGTTAAACACTAACTTCTATCAAGACCTCATTAGCCTATAATAACATTCCATTTCTGAACTACTCCATCATCCACTCTGGCACTTAATCACATACTGCCATATGCATGCCCTATTTCCTCCATCAAGAGTGTTATCTTGGGGCACCTAGGTGGCTCAGTCGTTGAGCATCTGCCTTCAGCTCAGGTCACGATCCAGAGTCCTGGGATCAAGGCCCGCATTGGGCTTCCTGCTCAGCGGGAAACCTGCTTATCCCTCTCCTACTCCCCCTGCTTGTACTCCCTCTCTCGCTCTCTGTCTCTTTCTGTCAAATAAATAAACAAACAAACAAGCAAATAAATAAAAAAAAATATTTTTTAAAAGAAAAAAAGAGTGTTATCTTTTAGGGGTGTTTAGGTGACTTGTTGGTTAAGCGTCCAACTCTTGGTTTTTGGCTCAGGTCATGATCTCATGGGTAGTGGGACTGAGGCCCACATGGGGCTCCTCACTCAGCAGGGAGTCTGCTTGAGATTCTTTCCCTCCCCTTCTACCCACTGTGACCACACTCCCCAAATAAATAGATAAATAAATAAAATCTTTTTTAAAAGTGTTATCTTTTAGAAGCTTTTCCCCCCAGCATATGGAATCTCAAGCACAATTTCAATATAGTAACTTATTAAGTGGAACTACTTTGGTTGACCCTAGCTTTATAATACAGAAGAACTTATCGCTGCATAAACTAGAAAGCTATGGTTAAGAATAGAAGTAGAGGGGCGCCTGGGTGGCTCAGTCGTTGGGCGTCTGCCTTCAGCTCGGGTCATGGTCCCGGAGTTCTGGGATCGAGCCCCGCATCGGGCTCCCTGCTCGGCGGGAAGCCTGCTTCTCCCGCTACCATTCCCTCTGCTTGTGTTCCCTCTCTCGCTATGTTTCTCTCTGTCAAATAAATAAAATCTTTAAAAAAAAAAAAAAAAAGAATAGAAGTAGAGAAGAAAACTGCCATATTCCAGGTGAGTGATAACTATCTGGTCTAAGAGTACTGAGAAAGAACACAGTAATTTAAGTAGCAGTAAGTACTGCTAAGCAATGAAAAATAAATATGAATTCCATATAAGTCTTAACTTTAAAAGGGTCCAAAGCAGCCAGTAGCCATATGTGACTATTTAAATTAATCAGATAAAAAAATTTTTTTTTTAAATTTATTTGACAGAGAGAAACACAGCGAGAGAGGGAACACAAGCAGAGGGAATGGAAGCGGGAGAAGCAGGCTTCCCGCGGAGCAGGGAGCCCGATGCGGGGCTCGATCCCACGACCCTGGGATCATGACCTGAGCTGAAGGCAAACGCTTAACGACTGAGGCACCCAGGCGCCCCTAATCAGATAAATTTTAAAATCCCAACTCTTCAGTCCTTCTATACACATTTTGAGTGCATAGTAGCCACCTGTGGACATATTAGATAGCACAGAACATTTCTCATGACTGAATGACATCGGTCTAAGGGAATGCACAGATACCAACAAAAACTATTATACAGTAAATAAAATGATACCAAGTATACTTTGACATATTATGAAAGCACAAAGTAGAGATACCTAACTAGGCCTTGAAAAGAGGTTAAGGAAAGTTTCCTGTAATAAGTGAGCTAATTTTGAAAGGTTTGGATAGGGTGATGACAGGGAAAAGAAATTTATATTTCAGGCAACAAAAAAGTATGAGCAAAAGACAAGTCAAACCTGGAGAGCATTTGAAAGAAAGTAACAGGAAAACAAGTGCTTCACTGCACAGTTTAAAAATTAAACCGCAATGATGAGGATGCTATTCTACATAGACAAAATAAATATTCAATAGAATTTCAATATAGAAAGAATCAGAGAATTGTTTTTGAAAAGAAAATTAGTAACCAGACCTCTCCAAATTTAGTTTAAATTCATGGCATGATAATGGCAGGTACTTCATGAAGAAGTAATAATTCATGTTCTATTTCCCAATGATTCAATGTCTGTGAGTCAAAATGAGAATGACTCATATCAATTCTTAAACTGCCTAGGCAAGTTATATTTAACTTTGATCAGAGGACCTGCACCAAAAAGTCAGAAGTCCCATAATGCTGTCTGGACAATTTAAAATAATTAAATTAAAATAATTTAATATTGCTTATCAATTTTACTCTTTGTCCCTAGCCCATTCACTCTCATGTGCTCCAAACAACTTTAAGACCTTCACCTCTCTCTTTTTTTCTTTTTTTTAAAGATCTTATTTATTTGACAGAGAGAAACACAGTGAGAGAGGGAACACAAGCAGATAGAGTGGGAGAGGGAGAAGCAGGGTTCCCACCGAGCAGGGAGCCCAATGCGGGGCTCAATCCCAGGACCCCAGGATAATGACCTGAGCCAAAGGCAGACGCTTAACAACTGAGCCATCCAGGTGCCCCAACCTTTACCTTCTTAATGTACATATCCCCAAGACTCATTCTTAGCTGGTAACCTTGAGTCTTACTGAAAAAGAATAAAGCAATTGGAAGAGAACACATACAGACTCCCAGCATCACATGTACCTACCTATTAACATCTGTATCTATATACTCTGCCTTACCATGTATTATCATAAAGTATCCAAGCTCCTATTGAGAGCCAATCCTTCCACTTGCACACTAAATCCCTTTCCCTCTTTCCTTCAGAGAGATTACTCCAGCAGTGTCCCTCTCTCCTTCACCCTTCTCTCTCTCCAGAAACCATTAATGTTTTACTCGCTAAGGATTCACTCCTATCACCACCATATGTCCTCAATTTTTTAATCATTAAAAAAATTCCATGACCCCACTTCCCTTACTAGCTATTGCCCCATTTCTCTGTTCCCTTTTATAGGAAAATTCTTCACTATCTTCACTTCTCCTTCTATTCTCCCTTAAAATCACTCAATCAGAATTATCTCCCTTGGAACCGCAACCAAATGCTCTATTCTTGTCTAGATCACAATAACTCTACTTTGTTAACTCCAATGATGAATTCTTAAAGATTTTTTTTTATCTGACAGATCACATGTAGGTAAAGAGGCAGGCAGAGAGAGAGGGGGAAGCAGGCTCCCCGCCGAGCAGAGAGCCCAATGCAGGCCTCGATCCCAGGACCCTGAGATCATGACCTGAGCCGAAGGCAGAGGCTTTAATCCACTGAGCCACCCAGGCGCCCCAACTCCAATGATGAATTCTTAGTATCTTAATTAACCTAGCAGCATATACAACTGACCACTCTCTATTAATAAACTTTCTTCATTCGATTTTCTACCGTACTGGTTGCTTCTTCTCAAGCTCCTCCTCTTTTCTCCAAACTTGGCTCTCTTTTTTTTCTATCTATGCTCATTCCCTTGATAACCACATCAATATCACAGCTTTAAATACCACCCAAATTCCAAACTTGGGGTTAGCTAACAGCTATGACAAATACACTAGGCACAAGGACTCAAATACAATGAAAGCTAATTTCTAATCCATCTAATAGTACTAGGCTGTTGAAAAGGTTAAGACGGTGGTCTTTACCCATGCAGTATTCAGAAACCTAGGCTAATGGTCAATCTACCATTTATAACATAGGGCTTCCAACTCTCGGGATCATCATGCTTCAACCAACCAGAAGGGAAAAACAGGAAGGAAGGTGTTTGTACGGACCCGACCTAGAATTAGTGTGTATCACATGTGCTCATATTACATTAGCCAGAACTTAATCATATGACCACACCTAACTACTAAGGAGAAGTGTCTAAGTGTATACTCAAGAAGAAAGTAATACATACATATGGCAAACAGTTTCTGTCACTAGGCCTCACTCCCAAACTATGGATATTTCAAACTTAACCTACCTCAAACTGAATTCTTCATCTGTGCCCTCCCCTTCCCCCTTGACACCCCTCTTACATACCTCAGGTTCAACCTATCAACAAATCCTGTTGGCTCTAATTTTAAAACATCATTTCTCAATACTTATACTGCTTCCAATCTAGGTAATTCCAAAAGCTTCCTCCCTGGTTCCCCTACATCTACCCTTATCCATTTACAGTCTATTCTCTACATAGCCACTGGAACATTTCTGTTAATAACTAACTCCTGTAACTCCGTTCTGATTGCTCAAACTTTGAAAGGCTACCCATTTCACTTAAAGCAAAAGTCAATGGCTTTCGGCCATGCTTCTGTTCCCCCTCTTAATCCAACACCTCTAAGATTTCACCTCCTACTACCTGCCTCCCTTCTTTAAGCCACTGCAGCAACTTTGGCCTCCTTGCTGTTTCTCTAATAGTCAAGGCACATATCCTGACTCAGACCTTTGAATTTGGTTTTTCTGTCTGAAATGTGTTTCCTTTACCTTCTAAAATCTTTACTCGATATTAACCTTCTCAACTAAAGCCCAACCCTGATTTCCCTATTTTAAATTGCGAACCTTGTCTTGTTCTACTTTTATTTTTCCATAGTGCTTATTACTTTCAAACATACTATATAATTTTCTTTTTGTGTGTCTGTCTGCCCCTCCCCCACTACATACACACACCTCCACCAGCATACAAACTAGATAAGGGTAGAGATCTTTGTTTTCAAATGTACTCCTAAGCACCTAGAGTACTACCTGATATTGTAGGCACTTCAATATTTATTGAATACTTGAATACCTATTGGCCTGTGAAATGACAATACAAAAGTCATCAATATCATTTTAGAAGGATGACAAGGAAAATGGTAGATCATAGCTTTAAAAATATCAAAGTCTAGGGTGCCTGGGTGGCTCAGTGGTTAAGCCTCTGCCTTCGACTCAGGTCATGATCTCAGGGTCCTGGGATCGAGGCCTGCATTGGGCTCTCTGCTCTGCGGGGAGCCTGCTTCCCCCTCTCTCTCTGCCTGCCTCTCTGCCTACTTGTGATCTCTCTCTCTCTAATAAAAAAAATTTCTTTTAAATCTTTAAAAAAATATTTTTTTTAAATATCAAAGTCTAACACAAGTCTTAACATTTATATTTTTCCTATAAAGTCATGAGACTTTAGAGATAGTCTCCGTACTATCATATTAATACGTTATACCTCTTTCCTATGAAATGCTTAGTAAAAGTAACAATATGCTGGCACTTTGTTTCTTTAACTCAGTAGTGGTTTAAATCAACAGTCCAACAATCAATATTTAAACAGTTCTATCAAATGGTCCATCAACAGTCTTATATTAAGAACTACCAAAAGTTTGAACAAGTGGAGCCATGGGCTGTCAGTGAACATTCTAGAAAATGCCATAAAGACTTCTGAAAGGAAAAATCTGAACATATTTTCTTGTCATGAAAACTAACAGAAAAATAACCCTACTCTAATGTTGTGAAGGCTTTTACATGTTCACAATCTCATTTTATTCTCATACCACTTCATATGAAAGGCAGAGGGAAAATCATGCAGTGTATGAATGCCTATGACACAGACCGGTCGCTATAACTAAACCATTCTTTCAAAGACCCACCCATGATAACCAATAACCTTAACCAAAATTTCCTACATTTTTTTTTTTGAAAGAGAGAGTGCATGTGCATACGAGGTACAGGATGGGCAGGGGAAGAGAGAACCCCAAGCAGGCTCTGCCGAGCCAACTCAGGGCTCGATCCTATAATCTGAGCAAAAATCAAAAGTGGGTGGCTTAAATGACTGAGACACCCAGGTGCCCCTCCCTTCATGAATACATATAGAAACCTAAGTGTCAAATTCAATAGCAAAAAAACCCTCTGCAATAGAGTTACTAAAAGATAACACTAAATTTTCATGCATAATGAAATTTAACTTGAGATTGTGTAATTTAATGTTAACGAGAAGACACCTGCAGGAAGAAGATATGGGTGGAATATTTCGAATGTTAGAAGCATGTAAAAACTAAGGGGAAATGAACATTTTCAGTAGTTGTACAAGAGGAATGTAACGACTACAATGAATTGTAATCTCTTCTCTATCTGAAGTTCTGACACGATTCCCATGGAAATACAATTACACAATTGTGTAAGAAACCAATTTCGAGCTATTTAGGAATAACAATAGTACTTTACCTTTTTATATTAAAGAAAGTTATAAAGGCAATAACTGATATTCACAGATGATTTTATAATGAATGGGAATTAAATTACCTCCATATAACATTACCAGAAATTATGCTAAGAACTCTAAAAAATAATACCTATATAAGACTCGTAAATTAGTAATTGTTCATTTCTTCTCCTCTAAGTTACACAAAGATTTCTAAGTAGAAGGTATAAACTTTAAAACAGAGGAAAAGCCATTAGACCCAGGCTGACAATACAAAACTATTTATAATGTTACTGCTGGAGCTATTAATCCCCTTTAATCTTAAAATTCCATCTAGGTGCACCTGGGTGGCTCAGTCAGTTAAGCCACCCACTCCTGATTTTAGCTCAGGTCATGATCTCAGGGTCCTGAGATCAAGCCTCATGTTGAACCCGTGTGGAGCCCCACATCAGGCTCCATGTCCAGCTCCAAGCTAGGCATGAAGCCTGCTTAATTAAGATTCTCTCTCTCTCTCCCTCTGCCCCTACAACTTCCTCACGTGGGCTCTGTCTCAAAAAAATAAATACAATTCCATCTATAAGATCAAACAGAAATTTATTTTCCAAATATTGTAATGTAGAAATAGTTTAAAAATCCTACATCAAGAGGACCACACCCAAGCAGTATTTTAAACTGCTTCAAAACACTCAAAGTGACTAATTCAAAGCATCTTAAAATTTCAATTAATTTAAGTTGTTCTAAAAATAGAGTCATTTTTGTGTTATTAATTTAACAGCTATATATTTAGTACATGAAAAAATATAAGAATGGAGTATTTCTCAATTTAAACACAAAGTATCTTTTACAATAAGGAAATGCATTTCCAGGGATGCCTGGGTGGCTCAGTTGGTTGAGCGTCTGCCTTAGGCTCAGGTCATGATCCCAGGGTCCTGGGATCGAGTCCCGCATCAGGCTCCCTGCTCAGCGGAGAGCCTGCTTCTCCCTCTACCTCTCTGCCTGTGTGCTCTCTCTCTCTCTCTGACAAACAAATAAAATAAAAAAAAAAAAAAAAAGAACTCCAGGAAAACCCAGTTATGAGGTAGAGACTTTAAAAAAAAAAAAAAAAAAAAGGAAATGCATTTCCAAATACTTTTTTAAAGATTTATTGATTTGAGGCGCCTGCACGGCTCAGTGGGTTAAAGCCTCTCCCTTCGACTCAGGTCATAATCTCAGGGTCATGGGATCGAGCCCCGCATCGGGCTCTCTGCTTGGCAGGGAGTCTGCTTCCCCCTCTCTGCCTGCTTCTCTGCCTGCTTGTCATCTCTCTCCCTCTGTCAAATAAATAAATAAAATCCTTT
>JAQQSY010007193.1:0-10595 GCA_028646535.1 Procyon lotor
CGAATGTTTATAGCAGCAATGTCCATAATAGACAAACTATGGAAAGAGCCTAGATATCCATCAACAGATGAATGGATAAAGAAGATGTGGTATATATATACAATGGAATACTATGCAGCCATCAAGAGAAACGAAATCTGGCCATTTGCAACGACATAGATGGAACTGGAGGGTATTATGCTAAGCAAAATAAGTCAGTCAGAGAAAGAAAAGTATCACATGATCTCTCTGATATGAATAATTTGAGAGGGGGTTTGTGGGGGGGTGTGGGAGAGAAATGAAACAGGAGGGGATGGGGAGGGAGACAAACCATAAGAGACTCCTAGACTCATGAAACGAACTAAGGGTGGCTGGGAGGTGGGGGGTAGGGATAGGGTGGCTGAGTTGTGGACATTGGGGAGGGTATGTGCTATTCTTCACCTGTAAACTCTTAAGACCTGTTTATATGTCAACTTCTTAGTGACATTTTCCTTAATTCCTCCCTATAGTTACTCCATTCTAACAAATTTGGATAGCTTACAGAAAAAAAGAATCCAATGAAAGATGTTAAACAAGAAAGTGATAGTAATCAGATTTGTGGATTTAAAGGATCATTCTGGCTGCTATGAGGAACAAGAATGAATGCAGAGAAACCACTTGGAAAGGTGATATCAGAGGTGACAGTGGCTTCAACTAGGGTAGACAATGAATATAAGAGAAGTATGCCCACAAGATTTGGTGATGGATTAGATAAAAAGAGTGAAGAGAAGAGGGGTATCATGATATCATAAATGACCCTAAAGTTCCTAGCATGAGCAGCTGAGCAGTAGGCCATGTCATTTGCTGAAATAGGATATGATTGTTTATTGTACTTTTATTTTGGTTTTTGTAGTTGGTGAAGGTGGGGTAGATATGAGTTTGGTTTTAGATGTCGAAGTGCCTATATAATATCCAGGTAGAGTTACTGATATATGCGAGTTAGAGATCAAGGCCTAAATCCGAGATAGAATTCTGGAAGCTATTAACATATAAATGACAATTCTACATGAGACAGATTAAATCAGCTTGGGGAGAGCACATGGAATGAGAAGAGAGGGCCTAAGACGTGTCTTGCTTTTTTCCTCCCTTCTTCCCAAGTCAAATTATTCATTTAAAGGGGTTATATATACCCACTGCCTCTACTTATTTTCCTAAACATAAATTTTTTATGTTTATTTGACACACAGTGTTATGTTAGTTTCAGGTGTACAACATAGTGATTTACCATCTCTATACGTTCTTTTATGCTCACCACAAGCATGGCTACCATCTGTCACCATACAACACTGTTATAATATCACTTATTATTATTCCCTATGCTGTGTCTTATTCCTAAGACTTAGTCATTCCATAACTGGAAGCCTGTATCTCCCATTCCCCTGCACCCATTTTGTCCATCTATCCCCACCCCTGCCTTTACTTAAATACTGTAAGTCCTTCCTTATTACTCATACAATTTGACTCTGCCCTTCCTGCTCTATGAAAATTATTCTTAATTTGTTCTAAAGTCTCATAGTAATCAAAATCAATGGCTTTTTCCATTCCCTGTTCTCTAGAACCTCTCTGAAGCATGAGATACTGCCAATCACTACCATTCTTTTTTTTAAATCTTCTGAGTGTGATTGTTTAAACTCCAGTATCATTAACAGTGTTAAATTAGTTTCAAAATTATAATACACTGATTCAGCAATTCTATACATTACTCAGTGCTCATTATGGTGAGTGTACTCTTAAATACCCATCACTTATTTCACCCATCCCTCCACCCACCTCACCTCTAGTAAACATCAGTTTATTCTCTATAGTTAAGAGTCTGTTTTTTGGTTTGTCTCTCTATTTTGTTTTGCTTCTTAAATTCCACAGATGAGTTAAATTGTATGGTATTTCCCTTTTCTGACTTATTTCAGTTAGTATTATATACCATCTAGTTCCATCTATGTTGTTCCAAATGGCAAGATTTCATTCTTTTTATGGCTGAGTAATATTCCATTATACAAACATACCACATCTCTTCTTTATTTATTCATCCATCGATGGACACACTTGGGCTGCTTCCATAATTTGGCTATTGTAAATAATGCTGCAGTTAACATATGGGTGCATGTATCTTTGAATTAGTGTTTTTGTATTAAGTAAATATCTAGTAGTGGAATTACTGTATAATATGGTAATTCTGTTTTTAAATTTTTTGAGGAAACTTTATACTGTTTTACACAATGGCTGCTCCAGTTTGTATTCCCATCAACAGTGCACAAGGGTCCCTTTGTCTCTACATCCTTGCCAACACTTGTTATTTTATATGTTTTTTTATTTTAGCCATTCTGACAGGTGTGAAGTGATATCTTATCATGGTTTTTATTTGAATTTCCTTGATTATGAGTGATACTGAGCATCTTCACTAAAGAAGAGAAATGTCTTTTCATGTCTTCTGCCCATTTTTTAATTGGATTATTGGGGCTTTTTTGTGTTAGGCTATATAAATTCTTTATATAGTTTGGATACTAACACTTTATCAGATGTTATTTGCAAATATCTTGTCCCTTTCAATTGGTTTCTTTCAGTTTTGTTCATTGTTTCCTTTGCTGTGCAGAACTTTTTATTTTGATGTAGTCCCAATAGTTTATCTTTCTTTTGTTTCCCTTGCTCAGGAGACCTATCTAGAAAAATGTTGCCATGGCTGATGTAGAGAAATTACTGCTTGTGCTCTCCTAGGATTTTTATGGCTTTGGGTCTCAAATTTAGGTCTTTAATCCATTTTATTTTTGTGTATGTTGCGAGAAAGTTGTCCAGTTTCATTCTTTTACATGTAGCTGTCCAATTTTCCCAACATCATTCGTATAGAGGCTATTTCCCATTGCATATTCTTTACTCCTTTGTAAGTGGTTAATTGACCATACAATCATGGGTTTATTTCTGGCCTCTCTACTCTGGGCCAGTGTTCTCTGTATCTACTTTTGTGCCATTACGGTGCTGTTTTGATTACTATACCTTTGTAGTATGTCTTGATATCTGGGATTGTAATCCTTCCAGTTTTATTTTTCTTTTTCAAGATGGCTTTGGTTATTCAGGGTCTTTTGTAATTTCATACAAATTTTAAGATTATTTGTTCTAGTACTGTGAAAAATGCTGTTGGTATTTTTTCCCCCAAATATGTTTATTTTATTCTTTCAGTATTACAAGATTAATTGTTCATGCACCACACCCAGTGCTCCGTGCAATACGTGCCCTCCTCAATATCCAACACTAGGCTCACCCAACCCCTCACTCCCGTATTTTGATAGTGACTGGATTAAATCTGTAGATTGTTTTGGGTAGTGTGGACATTGTTTTTTCAAACTTAAAAAATGTATTACAGATTATAAAAGTAATGCACACATGCAGATAATTTAACAAAAAAAGATGTGTTACACAGAACCTAAAAATATTCCTGTCTTGTATACTTCTTTTTTTAATTTTTTATTTAAATTCAATTTTTTTCATTTAAAATCAATTAATTAACATAGTATATTATTAGTTTCAGAGGTAGAGTTTAGTGATTCATCAGTTGCATCTAACACCCAGTGGCCATTACATCAAATGTTCTCCATAATAACCATCAACTCAGTTACCCCATCCTCCCACCCATCTCCTCTCCAGCTACCCTCAGTTTCTTTCCTATAGTTAAGACTCTCTTATGATTTGTCTCCTCTCTGATTTAATCTTATTTTATTTTTCTATCCCTTCCCCTGTGTCCATCTGTTTTGCTTCTTATTTCACATTTTATATTTGTCTTTCACTGACTGACTTATTTTATTCAGCATACTATCCTCTAGTTCCACTCACATCATTACAAATGGACATTTTAACAAATTTGTTCTTCCAATCCATTAACATGGAATATACTTCCATATGTCTGTGTCATCTTCAATTTCTTTCATCAATGTTTTACATTGATATTTTTACAAGACAGGTCTTTCACCTACTTTGTTAAGTTTCTTCATAGGTGTTTTATTATTTCTGGTGCCATTGTAAATAGGACTGTTTTCTTCATTTCTCTTTCTCCTAACTTATTAGTGGATAGAAGTGTAATCAATTTCTGTATATTGATTTTGTATCCTGTGACCTTACTGAATTCGTTTATCAGTTCTAGTAGTTTTTTTGGTGCAGTCTTTAGGGCTTTTTGTAGAGTATCATGGAATCTGCAAATAGTGAAAGTTTTACTTCTTCCTTATCAATTTGGATGTCTTTTTTCTTGTCTGATTGCTGTAGTTAGGCCTTCCAGTGCTATGCTGAATAAAAATGGTGAGAATGCACATCCTTGACTTCTTCCTGACGTTAGAGGAAAAGCTCTCAGTTTTTCACCTTTGAGTATAATATTAGCAGTGGGTTTTTCGTATATGACCTTTATTATGTTGAAGTATATTCCCCCTAAATCTACTGTTTTGAGGCTTTTTGTCATGGATTGCTGCTGCACTTTGTCAAATGCTTTTTTTGTATCTATTGAAATGATCATGTGGTTTTGTCCATTCTCTTGTTGATGTGACGTATCACATTGATTGATTTGCAAATATTGTACTGCCCTTGCACTCTAGAATAAATCCCACTTGATTGTGGTGGATGATTTTTTTTAATGTATTGTTGGATTCCGTTTCCTAATGTTTTGTTGAGCATCTATAGTCATCAGAGATATTGGTCTGTAGTTCTTTTTTTGTGGTGTCATTATCTGATTTTGGTATCAGGATAATAACTTAAAATTCTTTACATTTTTTTTATTTTATTTATTTTTTTTTCAGTGTTACAAGATTTCTTGTTTTGCACCACACCCAGTGCTCCATGCAATACGTGCCCTCCTCGCTACTGTCATTCTACCATATTCTGATTCCCTTCTCTGCTTTCTATCTCCTTTACTGTCTTCTCTCCACCTTTCATCATCTACAGCTCATATCTCAGGTATTTGTTCTTCCATTCCTAAGTCTTTTGGTGATCTTAACTATCTCCCCAAGTTCAACTCTTCAACTATTACTTACATATGGATAATCCTAAAATCATTATTACTAGTCCTGAACTTGCACTTTCTCTAATAAAAATGAGTCCTGCATTTCCAACCACATGTCATCACATCAAGAGCATTTCACCTAAAGCAAAAAATATTTTCTCTCCCTAACCCTAAGTTAATTGATTATACATATTTTTCATTTATGATAATGCTCTGCAACCATTCTCCCTCATAAACATAGGTACCAAATCATATATTAAATAGAAAGATATCTCTTAAGTTTTCCCTTACTTCCCACAGCTAATAACCTCAAAGTTATACTGATTCCTCATTTCTTTCCATTACTGTTGCCACTACTGTACACTAGACTCTATTTTTCAGGTAAGTGAAAAAGTTTTCTAATCAATTGTTCTGTCTTCAACCACTTCCTTTTCCATCTATCTTACCAGTTACTACCAGTGTTATCTCTGTAGATACAGAGGTTTATACAATGATTTATACAATAAACTATTACTTGAGCATTTCATTCCCCATCTCAGAAACAAGAATAGCTACTTGTAACTACAGGATAAAGTCTAGACTGCTTAGCTTAGTTTTCCAAAATGTGGTTTGATTCTATCTTTTGAACTCTAATTCCCACTACTCTGCTAGATTAACTCTCTGTCCTCCATACAATTTGTGCATTTTCCACTCTGATGCTTTGATCCCTCACATCTAAAACAATTTGCTTATTCTTCTCCTTCAATGGCAAACACAAATCTCATATCCTCCATGAAATCCTCTGACCATCTCCATCTGGAAATGATAATTTCCTTATTTGGAACTGACTGTACCTGCCACTTAATAGACATTTAACACTCAAATTTATTTCATTTCCTCAACCATTGGCTCACTACTTAAGTATAGGACTCTACGCAGAGTATTTATTAGCTGTCCATTAATAGCTTTGATAAATATTCCAAGAATCAAATTTTAAATCCCAAGTTATTAAAGAATGTCATACCCCTATATTTCCACAGTTAACTGTAATCATTATGGCATCATTATTACTTTAGAAAATTGTTCGAAGAAATCTCCAAAATTTGGAAGGTTAACTAGATCTTATTTACATTCTAAGAAACAGTCTTGCTTCCTGTAGGTCTAAAGTACAAAGAAGAAAAGGAGTTAGATATTGATGTCACTAAAGCACAATATTTGAAACAATATTTTAAGAAAAATTTCAAGTTGCAACAAATATCATTAACCACAGTTCATTGGCTTGTGATTCATTCCAGATTTCATCTGAATTAGTTTAGATTTCATAGCAACAGTATTCCTTGTAATAGCAGAAAAAATCACTTAAAAGGATGGTGAATCCTTAATATAATACAAATCAAGTTACTACATATATTCTCAAGTAAGAAAACCAGCCAGCTTAATAAAAATATGGACACTCTGGGGGAATATTTATGCTATTTGCTAACCAGAAACCTGCCAGTTAGTCACTTCTGTCATGTCTCTACCTAAATAAGAAAATGCGTACTTTATTAAATTCTCTGTATCTCTGAGTACTCTGAGATCCTAAATCTTTTTAAAATCCTTTGAGATTGTGTGTTTTAGAACTTCAGCAAGCCTCTGTGATTCTTTGCCCCTTCAGGCTCTCTACCACATCTGCAGAGCCCAGGGCTTGACTTCATTTTGTTCTGCAGTATTTGACAACTGAACAATCGTAAATGAGATGAGATAATCTATTGGGTATGTTTAGAAATCAATTCAAGTTTTCTAAATTATTTCAGAATGAATCCTTTTTGTATTTGTTTGGTTCTAATATGTTTTCATTGTTGATTATAGTAGCCTGGTCCATAAGATCTTTGAGGATAATGTTTTTTTCTATGTTGTATATGCCTGCCCAGAATATATTCTCCTGTGCCAGACATAACGAAGCCCATGAAGCCACTCAAGAAATAGTCATTAAACTGAATCCTTATCCCTGGAACAAATAAATGGTATCCAAGGAGGATAGGGTCAAAATTATTGGGCTTTCTTTGAAGTGGAAAATTTGTTTCAGAAGTCAACGAGGTAAAGAACTACAGTTGTTCTCCTGGGATGACTTTTGAAATGAAAGCTGACCATGAGGGAGATCACTATGACAGGCCTTAACCCTGTTGGATTTAATCACCTATGAAAGCTCTTTCCCTGTTGTGCACATCAGGAGGCTTATAAATTGGATGCAGACAACTCAATCGCTTTCAAAAATCAGCTCTCTCTGAAGGAATTGGAAAGAATGGTTTCATAATTCCTATAGTAAGAGGAGTTGCCACAGTAAAATAGCAGCAATTGGGGGTTAGGTAGGCCCCCTTTCCCATGCAGATTCCCCAGTAAGTGTTTTTGTTTCTTGGTTTTCTTAAAGTAAGATCCAAGTTATGGTTTCATAATTTCCCCATCACTAGCCCTGAAATGAAGTTACTACAGCCCGTAAGCTGGAATGACTCCATCGGCTGCATAGCAAACCTTTGTCCAAGATTCAAACCAAACTGAATGTTTGAGGGTTTGGGTTGTTTTGAGTTTTCTAAACTTCAAGCTTAAATTTTCATGAACCTTATTGCACTTCCTGATCTTTTCTGGGAGAGAGAGTGGAAAAACTGAACTGTTTTGTGCCAATGTTAGAAGCAGCCCTCCAACTGTTGTAACGATCTGCATGGAGAAAAGATAGGCCTAGATAGGAATATTGTAAGATAGTCAACTCTGGAATTTTATTTTTTTATTTCTCTCTGAAAATTTCTCATAAATTCTGTTTTCCTAATACATACTGCTTAATTAAAACATTAAGTAGAAAACTGGAGTGCAGTGTTCCTAAAAACCATAGCACAATGATAAGAGCAAACCAGCAATTTTAGTTCAGAATTGAAATAAAATACCTACTACCTATTATAACAATAATAACTAAGTATTAAAAAAACATGACAACATCTTCAATGCCATCTTAGGAAAGGAACTGGCTGGAAGAAAAAGGAATGTCCAGATTTAAGTCTCTTTTTTTTTTAAATTTAAAAATCTTTTGGGGCGCCTGGGTGGCTCAGTGGGTTAAAGCCTGTGCCTTCGGCTCAGGTCATGGTCTCAGGGTCCTGGGATCGAGCCCCACATCAGGCTCTCTGCTCAGCAGGGAGCCTGCTACCCCTCTCTGCCTGTCTCTCTGCCTACTTGTGATCTCTCTCTCTCTCTCTCTCTCTCTCCCTCTCTGTCGAATAAATAAATAAAAAATCTTTTAAAAAATAAATAAGTAAATAAAATAAAAATCTTTTGTTTATAATGGAATATTATGCTTCCATTAGAAAGGACGAATATCTAACTTTTGTATCAACATAGACAAGACTGGAAGAGATTATGCGGAGTGAAATAAGTGGAGAGAGAAAATTATCTTATGGTTTCACTTACATGTGGAGCATAATGAAAAATATGGAGGGCATTGTGAGAAGGAAGGGAAGGGGGAATGGGGGAAAATCAGAGGGGGAGATGAACCATGAAAGACTGTGGACTCTGAGCAACAAACTGAGGGTTTTGGAGGGGAAGGGGTGGGCGGTTGGGTGAACCTGGTGGTGGGTATTGAGGAGGGCACATATTACATGGAGCACTGGGTGTGGTGCCTGAACAATTAATCTTGTAACACTGAAAAAATAAAATAAACTTACTTGGGGAAAAACGTCTTTTGTTTATTTGTGACTCTCCGAATATTATTATTTTTATTTAGGATGCAACTTTTTTTATTAAGTTCAATTAGCCAACATATAGTTCATCATTAGTTTTTGATGGACTTGGAAAATTCCTGAATTCTACAGATCCATGGGAACAGAGTAGAATTGTAGAAGGAAAAGAAGTTCAAGAAGTAAAGGAAGTAAGGTATATAAAAATTCATAGCAGAGCTATTTGGTGTGGTGAAGACAATATAAGCCATGGATCAGACGGAAAATCAAAAACTATGTCATTCTCAATAAGTGTACTGCAGTCTACTGGTTTGGGTGGATGCCAGCTCAGAAAAAAACTCATCAATGAGAGCTTCAGAGTTAAATATTGATGGTCCATGTCAAGAGGGAACTTCAAAGAACACTGATCCACCAACAAGGATGAAAAGGGCAACTGTAATCACAGCATCATGACCACTGTCTCATTTATTCATTACCATGATGGATAATTTGCTCATACAGAAATCCAGTGGCTATATTTGAAGCCAAATGTATCTGAAGTTGCATGGCATGAACTTACACTTAATAAACAAACACCATATTGACCCATCAGAGCCTCTCTCTTAGGAAACTTAAAGGAATCATTTGTAAGCAAGCCAAATTACAAATGGGAATCTCTACAAGCCCAGCTGAAGATCTTTATCTTAGAAGTACTGGGACCTAGACATCCTCATTTCTCCTGATAGAGTCCCATAACCAGGGTTGCCTGGGGGGCTCAGTTGGTTAAGCATCTGCTGCCTTCAACTCATGATCCCAGGGTCCTGGGATCGAGTTCCACATCAGGCTCCTCACTCAGGAGGAAACCTGCTTCTCCCACTGCCTGCTGCCACTGCTGCTTCTGTGTTCTCTCTGTCTCTGACTCTGACAAATAAATAAAATATTTTTAAAAATGAACCGCAGGGGTGCCTGGGTGGCTCAGTGGGTTAAAGACTCTGCCTTCGGCTCATGTCATGTTCTCAGGGTCCTGGGAACCAGCCCCATATCAGGCTCTCTGCTCAACAGGGAGACGGCTTCCCATTGTCTCTCTATCTGCCTCTCTGCCTACTTGTAATCCCTCTGTCAAATAAATAAAATCTTTAAAAAATAATAGTAATAAATAAATAAATAAATAAATAAATAATAAAAAAGGAACCCCATAACCAAACATATCCGGACTTCTCTCTTTTTTTTTTTTATTTTTATTAACATATAATGTATTATTTGCCCCCAGGGTACATGTCTGTGAATCGTCCGGCTTACACATTTCACAGCATTTAACAGCACATACCCTCCCCAATGTCCACACCCCAGCCACCCTATCCCTACCCCCTCTGCCTCCCAGCCACCCTTAGTTCGTTTCATGAGTCTAGGAGTCTCTTATGGTTTGTCTCCCTCCCCATCACTTCCTGTTTCATTTCTCTCCCCCAACCCCCCAAACTCCCACCTCGCCTCTCAAATTCTTCATATCAGAGAGATCATGTCATACTTGTCTTTCTCTGACTGATATTTTCGCTTAGCATAATACCCTCCAGTTCCATCCACGTCGTTGCAAATGGCCAGATTTCGTTTCTCTTGATGGCTGCATAGTATTCCATTGTATATATATATACCACATCTTCTTTATCCATTCATCTGTTGTTGGGCATCTAGGATCTTTCCATAGTTTGGCTATTATGGACATTGCTGCTATAAACATTCAGTTGCACGTGCCTGTTCGGATCACATTTGTATCTTTAGGGTAAATACCCAGTAGTGCGATTGCTGGATCGTAGGGTAGCTCTATTTACAACTTGTTGAGGAACCTCCATACTGTTCTCCAGAGTGGCTGCACCAGCTTGCATTCCCACCAACAGTGTAGGAGGGTTCCCCTTTCTCCGCATCCTCGCCAACACCTGTCATTTCCT
>JAQQSY010007194.1:0-10595 GCA_028646535.1 Procyon lotor
TCCCTTCCCCCCCCTTCCTTCACCCTCCTGCCTCCCTTCCTTCACCCTCCTCCCTCCCTCCCTTCGCTGTCTTCTTCTTCCTCCTGCTCCCCACAAAGTTAGCCCTCAGACCCCAGAGATGGCAGGGGAAATGTTTACAAGAACTTCAGGGGCTGGGGGGGGTCCCAGGGTGTTGCAGAACTTGGACTGGATCCTGGTGGAAGAACCAAACAGCACTCAGAGACTTAGGACTGGAGATTTATTTAACACCCATGGGCTCAGAGGAGACCCTTCTCCAAAGGTCTGAGCCCCGAGCACAAGCAGGGAGCGTAATTCATACCCTCCTACTTCCGCATACTTGGTATTTTGTCGCGCAGGAAACGGGGTAGGAAAGAAGAACCCGGAAGGGCTTTGAGACAGGGACTGGAGTTCCCTTGCCAATTTGGGTTGGCCAGCTTAGAGTACAGTTTTTTCCTTATCAAGGGGAGCATGCAGCCACTTGGGGATAGTAATACCAGATGTGCCCATGGTGCGAACTAACAATCAGCATGAAATGTAAACATGTGCCGAGTTCCAGGAATAAAGCCCTTGCAGCTGGAAGGCTGGCAATGCCAGAAGGAGGGGGAAAGGAGGCCTTGCTTCTTAACCAGAGATGGATCCAAATCTGGTCTTTGCATATATTTATGCCTCCACCATCCCTTTTTGCTTTTGCAGAAAGGTGATCTATCTTCCCCCAAGTTTATTAGAGGCGGTTTTCCAACACCACTTATAAAATATTACAGGCAGCCCTGTGATTCATGGCCTCATTTATAACCCATAGTGCTTGGGAAATTTGGGGGAATATTTCTCATTAAATCTATTTCCCAACTCTTTGGAGCTGCCTCCACCTCTAAGAAGCATCAGGAAATTCAAGACCAGTTTGAGCAGGGGGGGAAGGCTAGGGTGAGGGAGGTACACTGTGATCTTCCAGCAGGATAGCTCCGCGTGCTGGGGTAGGTTTTCCATATCCGCCAAAGCCGTGTGCATTTGAGCACTTTGTCACAGGTCTGTTTACCCCTGCGTCTTTCCTTAGCAGAGGTGTCTCTCCAGGAGATGGTTCTGTAGGGTAGACAGAAGGAGGGACCTATCAGGCCAGGTCAGGGTCAGCCTGAACCCTTATTATAAAGAGGGCTCCTTTCTGTAGGAGTAAACCAGGACCTCATTTCTTGGACTTTGCTATCAAATATTGCAGTTCCTTCCAATTGCCTGGAGTGATATTGTTCTTAACAGTAAGTATTGTTTATAGCTAGTAATCCATTCCTTTGACCAGTGTGGGCATTAAGTCACTCTACCTTGAACACTAGGCCTGGTATCTGTAAGCCTTTCATGAGAACTTTTATACTTTGACTGTTATTTAAAAAAAAAAAAAAAAAAAAAAGTGCTGTTCTCATGCTGAATCTTGGCTTTTAGAAAACCCAGAGCTCTCCCCCTTCCACACCAACAGCCGTCCCTACCTGACCTTCTATTTCAGCGCTGATTTTTCTCTTGGTGATGGCCATCTCCTGAGATAAAGGGATAAAACCAGACTTTTCTAAGATTTTTGCCTTCCTGCCACCCATGGTTTAGATATGCCACAGTCTCAACCTATGAGATGCAGCGTAAAGCAATGAAATTAGGAAAAAGATAAACGGGCTTGGTGTTTTTACATTTACATGTTAGGTTGTAAAGGGTAATAGTCAACTTATGGAATTCAACTCCGTGCTGAGCAGTAAGAGGCAGATAAATCACTTAAACATGGGGCAATTTCACCTGCCATTCTGGTGAAATCTGCCAATTCTCCCTGCACGCCCAGGGAGACTGAGATAGAAAACGTGAATCTCTTACTCACCGCCCACCCCACAACCTCGTGTGGTAGTGTTTTGAGACCTAATTTTTTTTTTGAAAGTGAGATAGAGAAGTTTATTACTCATAGTCCTGGAGGAAGTACATGGCACGCCTCGAGTAGCCCCAGGGGAGGTCAGGGCAGGGTGCGTGTGGGGAGCCAGCAGCAGGACCTGGGGCACATGCCTGTTAGGGTCTGTGGGGAGAGTGCTTCTGAGGTTTCAGGCTAAGGCTGGACTGGTCCATTCAAACCAAAAATGAGAGGTTCTGGTAAGCTCTATGGTGGTCTTGTTACGGAACCTGGACTGGATCCTGACGGAAGAACCAAGCGGTACTCAGAGACTTTGGAGGATCGAAGGTTTAACACCCGTGGGCTTAGAGGAGACCCTTCTCCAAAGGTCTGAGCCCCGAGCACAAGCAGGGAGGGTAATTTATACCCTCCTACTTCTGCATACTTGGTATTTTGGTGTGCACGGGAAATAGGGTAGGAAAGAAGAACCTGGAAGGGCTTTGGGGCAGGGACTGGGATTCCCTTGCTGGTTTGTTGGCCGGCTTAGAGCACAGTTTTTTCCTCATCAGTCTTATCTCATGGGTGCACAAGGGAAGGAGGTGGGATGCAGAAGAAACTGTTACCAGTCTCTTCTGGGGAAGTACTAACAGACGCTTGTTACTGTGCAGGCTATCATAAATGGCACGCACTTGAAAAGGGGGCTAGTGTCTATTCAAGGGCCCTGCAAGCCACTTAACTTACAAACCAGGTGCTGAGGCAGCAATATAATAAAATAGTTAAACTCTCAATAGCCAGTCAGTCTTCCATAGGTCAGAACCCCCATATAGGCCTACCCCAAATTCCAGAGGGTTGTTTAAAAGGGAATAGTTGTTGGTTGTAGAAATGACACTTGTAGACTGAACGTGGATGAACAGCCTAGAGTCTATGCATGCGTGAATGGGAGGCTCTTCGTGATACAGGAAGGTCCTTTTTCAGTGTTCTTCATTTCTTTGTGGAGATCAGGATTTCCCTTTGTTATTTTATTCTAAGGCCTAATTCTTATAAAAGAAGTCCTTCCCTCTATCACCTTCTATAACTAAAGATGACAAAGTATGGCCTGGGAAATGGGCTAGAGGGCCAAGTCTGGCCCACTGCCTGTTTTTGTAAATAAAGTTTTATTGGAACACAGCCATGCTCACTTATTTATGTCTTTGGCTGCTTTTTTGCTACAACAGCAGAACTGTTGTATAGTTGTGACAGAGACTGTGTGACCCACGAAGCCTAAGATATGGACCATCTGGCCCTTTAAGAAGTTTTTAAGAATTACATATTACTGTACAGAACTGTGGACTCAAAGCTGTCCTGTGTGGTGGTTTATGGATATTTAAGGACTTTTCAAGGGCCTTTTTAACTAGCTGTGACTTTTCCTTACACATTGACTTCTGTTTGTCACTCCAGCAAAGACTCCCCTCTACTATGGGCACCTTGCTATTGGTTTTGGGTTTTCTTTTTTAACCCAGTCCAACCAGAACTTTTTGGCCTCCTGTGTATATAGTCATGGCACTTACTTCAGAGAGTTCTCAAAGGAATCCTTCCCTGGAGGATGGGCTGGCTGTAACAAGAGCAAGAACACCCCTGTGATGTGTTTCAAGGACTGGGGTTTCACAGAGCCACATGTGGGGGACGTACTACAAATAGGAACCTCCATTGATGACTCAGTGCTTTCTCACAGTGGCATCTCTCTTAAAATGTTTGAAGATTGAGTGATCCCCATGACTACCGGGATTTACTGTGTTCTGTGCTCTGAGGACACCGTTATTGGGAAGGAAGCTTAGGTTTTCCAAGCCCAGTCAGGTTTGTTGAGGGTTAAAAGCAAGGCCGCAGAGCCTTGGAACTCCTGCAGGTAAAGAGAATCTCACAGGTCAGCTTGCTATCCAGGGGCTTCCAATCCCAATCATCAGACTCTCCAAAAATGCTTATGAAAAATACAGACACTCAGGCCTTGCCCCAGGCGGTGCTGATCGCAAGGACGTGGCTTGGTGGGTAGGCATCTGTTTTAACAAACCCCACCAAGGAGTCTGAAGAACAGTCCGGTGTGGGAGCTGCTAATCAAGTCCCCACACGTACTTTGAGAGCTCAGATGAACCTGAACATGGCCCAGCAGATGACCAGATTCTGGGGGCCTTGATAATCAGTCCCTACCAGTGGTTTTCCAAACCACTTTAGCAGAGCCCTGGGGGTTTCACAAAGATGACTTCGAGGCTGTGCTGGGAAAAGAATGACAACCAGGGGGTGGCCCAAAGAGCACAGCCTTGTTCGTGTTCAGCCAGACTCCCTTCACGCACATGTTTTATGTATTAGACTCTCCTAAGATCTTGTTTCTAGAGCAAGAACAGGCAGGAAGAAAGCGTCAGCTAATGGGGGCAAAAAAGGAAAGTCTCAGCTCTGCATCTTGCCGCAAATCCATCTGTCTTTTCTGTTAGAATCTCCTTTTCTGAGACATCTCAAAGGAGACTTGATCACCTAAACCTGCAAAGTATCCCCAGCGTGATCACTTCTCTTGGAAGCGGAAAGATGGACCGGGTGTCCATCAGCGGTTCCCATAGGTACGGACCTGAATGTGATTTATACCTCAATCCTGCCTACTCCAAACTGAGCCCCTTCCCACTTGCTCTCTCCTCTAGACCCTGGAAACAGCTCACCCAGTGCCTCCCATGGTTGGGACTATAAGTTGAATAGTGGTTGAGCAACTTCTGTGTGCCAGGCACCATGTAAGGCTCTGGACAAAGCAGGCGTGATGCTCAGGTGCAGAGGGGAGAAGACAAAGGGAGGAATGTATCCCTCACCACCCTTCTATGGGCAGCAGCTTCCAAGACCCTTCCTCTCCTACTTTTCTCCCAAGGTGATGCAACCTACCTTTCAGGCTCCTTATCTATAATTCTCAGGCCTTGGGTCCTCACCCTCCCTCAGGCCCTGGATATGGGGCACATGCTTCAAGAAGGATTTCACCAAACCCCACAAACTGTGCAGAGGAACTGCCCCCCCGCCGCCCCCCATGACTATGCTGGCAGCCCTGGAGTTTTGCTTAGCCCGGACAGACAGTGGTCCCGCTCCTTCCCTGGGCGGGGATGCAGGGCACGGGTGATCAGGGCATCCCAATCTGGTTTTTCCTTTTTTGCCATCCCTTTGAGCTTCAGTCTTGCACAACATCTCTGCCCTGCCACCTCCTGGCCAAAACAAGGAGCGAGCAGGGGGCCTGTGGGAGTGGAGTCCTGCTGCCCAGGCTGCAGACTGCAGCTCTCCCGCAGCTCCTGAGGGATCCAAGGAGCATCCCGGAGTGCAGGCTGCAGAGACCGAACCCACAGGCCGTGGACAGGTGATGGGCAGACACCCAAATGCTCCCCCAGAAAATGGTCCCGGCAGAGGCAAGGATCTATTTTCTCTCTTGTTGCATTTCTTTCAGCCTTATTAGCTTCTCTTGCCCCTGGAGTCTGTTTATATGTTGAGATGCTTGTCTATTTGTGTGTGTGTGTTTAGGATCTAATTCTGTGTGCAATATATGTTCCTTGGGTCCGATGAATATGAATATGATGGTAGTAAGAGACATAATAGTAATAACATGACACCCAGCACGTTTGCTGTTTGCTTGTGAAAACTTTCTCTTTGAGGAAGGGACTGCGCTCACTTTTAGTTCCAGAAAAAGCTGCTCTTTCCGCAGGTAGTGCTAACAAGACCTCGTGCATGCAGATGTGTTTAGGGGTGAGGAAAGCTGCTGTGTATTCAGTTAGGTCGAGTGAGAGCCTCCTTCCCCAAATGGTGGAGTCACTGAGCCAAAGGCTGGCGGAGTACGGGGTGAGGATCAGGCAAGGGGAGGCCATGCAGCCGGTGTAGAAAGACCCCGGCAAGCTGCAGGGGGCTCTCTGACTGGGGAGCCCCAGATGCCCGGCCCCCACCGATTCAGGATCTGTGTGTCTGTAAGTCAGCCTGAACCCTGTGGAAGATGCTGGAGTCGGGCGGTCCCTGCCATCACCCAGCCTCTCCCCTGGATGTCACTGTTGTGCTGTGTAAGCAGCGCTGGGGAGCACTTCTGGGACCGTGGAAAACCCTCCCTGGCAGTGGCTGCCCCTTGGGGCTGGGAAGACCCAGTCGGAAAAGGCAGGGCCAGGCTGATTTGCAGGCTTTTGGGGGACTGAGGTTCAGTGTCCCCCTCGCCCTCCCCAGCTGAACCGTGCTGCCCCGTGAGCAACGGTGGGCAACGCCAAGGCTCTCTGCCTCCGCGGATGCTGGGGCAGGACCGAGTCTCAGTATGGAAAAGCCACGATGGCTGAGAAAAGTGGGGTCCGCTGCGCCCCAGCCCCACCAGGGCTCTCGGGCCCTGGGTCACCAAGTCAGAATCTCTGAGAATGGGTTGTGGGCCCCGCTGGAGAGCAGGGACATGAGTCCAAATCCCATCCTTGCTATCAACAGGCCAGAGAATGGGGGGAAATTGTCCCGTAGCTCAGAGCCTCTGTTTCGTCATGTGCTTTAAATGGGTCCAGACTCCGTCGTAGCATCATTGTATGAAGAAGCCGGGAATACTGCCCACAGCACCTCGACAAGCGGGCTGGCTGCTTAGCAGGGGACGGAGAGAGTTCACCAAGAACCTTCCAAGGCCTTAGCCTGCCTGAGAGGACGGTCTTGCGCCTGATCCAGTCCTGAACATTAGCATGAGCTCAGAGAGGAGAACAAATCAGGAGATTTGGCCCAGGCCTCATAGAGCAAGCACCCTCTTTTTTTCTTTACTTGGTTTTGAGTTGCCTTGAAACCCTGGTGGACTCTTCGCAGAGCCGCATATTGACGTTCTGATCAATGTGTTGAGAGAAAGCACCCAAGTTTACCCCTAAAGCAGTCAGAGGACTTTTTTCCTATCTTAGTGTTGATGTATTTGGGACAGCTAGAAGCAGACTTAGGACATGCTAATGATAAAGTGTGTATAGAGAGCTCCTGGCAGGGTCTCGCATAGTGATGACAGGAAGAGGCATAGACCCTCGGGCCAGGCCAGAATGCGTCCACCTCTTCCCAGTCCTAATAGTGCAATCCAATCAAGAAATCTGTGATCCCCTGCTGAATTTCTCCCCTGGAATGAGTTTTCACACTGTGAGGTACTGAAACAATTTCTCCCCCGATAGGAATCGGTGTGCTGGGGCTTCGGGTATGTGGGCTAGTTTTCTGGCCCGGGGCTCCATTTCTGTAAGCTGCCGGTTTCCCCAGGGTCCCGTTCCCTTTGCACAAGGTAAGCATCCGTGTTGAGGACCTGAGCTGGAGAGGACCATTTCTTTCCCCCCTTCCCTCTCCTTTCCTCTAGTAGCACAGGCCTTCCCAGTTGGGGTTCTGACCCTCGTGTTTCCTCAGCAGCATTTTGATGACTGGAGGTACAGACCTCTCTGAATATTGAAATGGGCTGATTAAGTGAGACCACCACTCTCCACTCAAAGTAAATCAGAGATACAAGAGAGAGACCCATTTGATATGAAAGGACCATCCTTTCCCCACAGAAAAGATCTTGGAGGATGAGGAGTCCCGACTCGCTAACACAACTTCTACCCTTACACAAAGGACACACGGGGAGAGGAAGCCACCCTTTCGTCTTGTTGTGCGTTGGAGTGTTTCGTTTTTAGGGAACACTTGCGACATTCTCATTTCACAATCACTGACTCAACCCCTGCTTCCTCTTTCAGAGCATTTTGGGCCTCGTGCCCCAAAAGGAGCTTTGTGCCTTTGTAGTCTGGAGGGTACTGGGGAGAACAGAGACAAGGGCAGCATGCTTCAGGGGGGAAAGGTAAACTGGGAAATGAGGAGGGCAGCCGTGCCTGAGCAGCTGCAAAATTGTTCAAAACCATTTTCTCAACGGGGTTAATTGTTCTTCCCCATGGTGCAGGGACACCTATGTCTTGCGAGGTCCGCGTTTCATAGTTTACCACCAAGATGCTGACTCTCCACCCCTCTGGGCTTTCCCTCTCTCTCCCACTTCTCTCCCGCTAACACCACTGCCCCCCAGGGCAGAGCTCATCCAACGCTTTCCCCCTTGGCATCCGCTTTATCACTGGGAAGAGTTGTCCGTGATAGGAGGGGCGGGCAGACTCAAACCAGCTCTGCTTGCAGAGTAGGAATAATTACAAAATCTCAGGCCGTTATCCAATTACTTTGACATGTGGCCATTCTAGGGAGTTCTAACTGGATTAAGTTCATTATAAAAAGATTAGTCCTAGGTTGGGGACTGTGCATAACAAAGTGAACCTTCAAAATGTGTGCTGCTGGGCCACCAAGGACTTTGGGGGTAAAACGGAGTGAATGGCTTTGTTTATTGAATTACTGTTTAGGGATTTGCCAAGGAGTTTTGTTCAGATAGTTTGTGGCTGAAAGCGATGGTCAGCAGTTTCCTGTTTGTTTTCCTTTTCTCAACACCCGTTCTTCAATGCCATTATGGTTATTGTCAAAGCGCTAATCCAGGATGTTTGTCCCTCACGTTCTCTGTGAGCATGGAGGTGAGATTATCCATCGAAATGGGTCTGCGCCACCCGGAGCTTATATATTATTCATGAGCTATGTGTATATATGCGCACAGAGAGTGCGAGCCCAGATGATACCTTGCATTTGCATAATGCTTCCAAGCGGTACGGAGCACTTGCACATTTCTCATTTTGACCCACACAGCAATGCTTTGGAATAAGTAGGCATTATTATAATGATTTTACAGATAATGAAACTGAGACTCCGAGAGGTTAACCTGTGGCCACCCGGCTACATAGTCCCAGAACTGAGGTTACCACTCCGGTCTGCTCTTCCTAACCTAGCATTCTACAAACACGTGTGAACTCGGTTTATATATGTGTTTTAAACACCAAGTATGTGTTCCGCTCATGGCAGGTGACTATTTGGATCAGCCAAGTTGGTTGAGATCAGTTTTCTGTAATTCCCACGAGAACTGTATCAGATACAAGTTCCGAGCAGCTAAGTTTAGTTGCTAAAAATTGTCTTCTCTTTCTTCTGGGCTCAGGAAAATTGTGTATGCGGAGACATCATGGAACTGGTTTTTGGGGGTCACCCCAGACCCTTCTTCTGGTATGTTCCCTAGAGTCTGTCCTCCTTTAGGGAAATGGGTCACCACTTCATCTCCCTAGAATAAATGCCCAAGCCCCTTCTGAAGACTGTGATTTGACACGTGAATATTAGAGTTAGTGGAAAGAGGTAAATTACCAGCCAGTCTCTTCTAATTGACTCCGTTTTTGAGGGCCCCCGAACCCTCCGGGTGAACTAGGGAGATCTAAAACTCTCCATGGGTAAATAGGAGACCCCAGCCTTTGTTCAGGGTTAGCAGTTGGTCCGCTTCCCCCTCCTGAGCCCATCGTGGGCACTGCTGGGGGACTATCACACGCTTTACTCAGCCGGGGCTGGTGCTTCCAACACATCTCAGAAGTCAGGAGTTGGCTAGCAAGGTGGCATCTATTTACCGTCTCAATCTAGGACTTGAGTGACCCCACAAAGCTCCGGAGGCCTTGAGAAGCACCAGCAGACTGGCCAGTCAGCCCCTTTGTCTGATACCCTCTTTGGGGCCTCATTTCATGATCAGCAACTGCAGACACCCAGGGAAGATCAAGGAAAATGTGAAATGAGCAAAAGTCCTTCCATTTAGGTAGTAAGTACTCGGAATACAATTACGGTAAAAATTAGGGCAGAAGTTAGTGTGCCAGGAAAGAAAGTTTGTGCATAAGCGGAAATCTAGATTGCTACAGACCAGTAGTTCTCTGTATCCCCTCCTCCCCTAAAGGAAATACACAATGATATGATATGTCGTACAGATGTTTACTCCCTAAGCTCATCTAGCCTAGAGACCAAGGTTAAAAAACAAGCAAAACCAATATAGAGGGTTGAAGTATGGCCAGGATTCTCATTTGCAAATAATAGAACCCAAATTCAAAATGACAAAGAAGTAAAGGGAAAGAGGGGGAAAGGGAAAGAAGGGGAAAGGAAGAAATGTATTTTCTTAGAAAATGCATTCTAAAAGAGAAAGTAAGAAATGTATTGGCTCATTAAACTCAAAATATAAGGGCTTCCGACAAGGCAGGACCTAGTAGTTCACTAATGTCATTGGGACTTTTTCTGTGTGATGACTCCCAGCATTTCCACAGTTACCTCTTCAGTGTGGAATTTGGCAGAAAGGAAGTATTTTTTGTTTTGTTTTCTTCCCCCAAGAGTTCCTGTAAAAGTTCTGGAACTTCCTCTGATCGGGTCTGGCTCGGTCCTGGGCGCATCACTGAGCCACTCGCCGCTGCCAGGGGATGTGCTATTTTGCATTGGGCCAGGCCTGAGTGATGTGGAGCCTCCGGAGACCCGCCCGGCTCCTTCTCCATCCCTAACACCCACACACCAAGAGCAACTACTTACACTGGAAATGCTACAGATACGGAGACTGGAGGGAAAGCTCTGTTGACTGTTTGCTATGTACCAGGCCCAGTGCTAGATGCGAAAAGAAGCCTTGACCCGTAGGTCTAACGCCTAGCAGTTTGCAGGCTCTTTTCAAACAAATACTCTTATCTGACCCTGACAAACACAAGGTAGATATTTTTATTGTTACCTCTGTGCAGATGAGGAAAGTTATGTTCAGAAGGGTTCTGCAACCCACTCTAGTAGACCTGGCATTTGAACTTGGATTTCTCCGCTGCCAAATTCTATTGCATGTCTATAATCCCTGTTTCTGGACGAGGGAGAAGATTAACATGAAAAGTTG
>JAQQSY010007195.1:0-10595 GCA_028646535.1 Procyon lotor
CCAGGAGAGGTGCTCAAGCCCCAGCCAGGGCACCAACTATCCACACGGTGCTCTTGTTTGAGTTAGAAAAAGGATTCCTTGCTTCGAGATGAGTAACTTGGAGCTGTGGGCAAATCATGATAACAGATGTACCATCTCCCGTATCCACAACCCCCCACCTGAATGTGGGGCCACGCACAGCGCAACCGTCGTGACCGTGCTGGGTGGCCAATGCCTCTTTTTCCCTCTACGAGCACTGTCATGCCTGTCCCTTCCTCCCTCCCTCCTTCCCAGCCTTGTCCCCACGGTCCCCACTCTATCTGCTCCTCCCACTGTCCTGGTGCCCTGCAGTACACCCATCTGCTCGCTGGCTCCAGCCCTGCCCCCCCCAAGTAGCTGAGCTCACTGCATACACGCCTCCGACTGTGGCCACTGTCAATGCAGGATCTCACATGGATCCTGCCACTCGATGGCATTACAATTCTTCTTGGAAATATCCTTCTCCACCCACTCTCACTTCCATTCTGCAAAGGTTGGGGGTGATATTGTCTGTCAGTTCACAGAGAAGACCGAAATCAATAAGGGCAAACTTTCTCAGACATCACCCGTGTGGACCTCTGCTTCTGACTATGATGGAGAAACGGACCAGACTCTCCCTCCCCAGTGTAACTGGATCTACAGGACAGAGAATGTTCAGACGCCGAGCAACAGGCAGAGGCAGGCTAAGAGGAGGAAGCAGTGCGGGAGTCCCCTCGGTCACCCTGGGCTCGGCCTGGAGATACTGTCTGGATCACAGCCCAGTTAGGCGACTGCACCGAGCAGGCAGGCTCACCAGGCTGTGGGGATGGAGGCTGGAATTAGGAGCCACGGAGGCAGGGGATTTTCAAGGTAGGGTCCCAGAGAAGAGGGCGCTCCAGAAACATGAGTGGGGGTCTCTCTGGGATTTTAGGCAAAGACTTAGCTGTCAGTGAAGACAAAGGCAGGTGGTCGAAGCTTCCGGAAAAGAACACGCTCTTTGGAGGGGACACAAGTAGTGGAGCAGCAATCGTCTGAGCTCTGATAGCCATGGGGGAGAAGGCTTATTGGGCATTCAGCAGGGACACAGAGGGCTGTGTCATGTCTCTGTTGGCTTGGGTAACCACATCAGAATGCCACAGACAGGGTGCCTTAAATAGTTCTAAAGGCTGGAAGTCCAAGATCAGTCTCCCCACGTGGTCTGGTTTGGGGAGGGCCCTCCACCGGGTCTGCAGATGCCACTTTCTCACTGTGTCCTCGGCTGGTGGAAAGAGAGAGAGAGAGAGAGAGTATAAGTTCTCTGGTGTCCCACCATGAGGACTCCATTCTCGTGACCTCACCTAACCCTAATTACTTCCCAAATAACAATCATATTGGGCATTAGGACCTTAATAGATGAATTTTTAGTCATCTGTGGGCTGAACATTCAGTCCACAATATGCCATCAAAGTAGGCTTGATCTGGTTCTAGAGGAAAGGTACTCTGTGCCTATTCTAGACGAACTTTAAAACAAGTCTTTAAAGAATCAGGTTCACCTGGCAAGTAAATTAATGGCCTAACAGAATGAAACTCAGCATTTTATTAAGGGAAACAATAAAACCCAGACACACGACATCGCATCCATGATGTTTAACACAAACCCAGACATCACCAGGTGTGTGAAGAAGCAGGAAAGCAGGACCCATAGTCATGAGAAAAACCAGTGAATAGAAATAGACCCAGGAGTGGCATTAAAATGTTCAAACATTTAAAGAAACATAAAAATATGATGAGGGAACACTTTTGAAACTCTGAGTGGAGAGTGGAGACTAGAAATGACCCGAGTGGAAATTCCAGACATGAAAACACAGTATCTGAAGTGAAAAAATCCACTGTGTGAGCTCTAGGTCAGATACTGTGGAAGAAATGGCCAGTTTATCTGAAGCGTTCTTCAGACTGAAGCAGAGAGAGAAAGGGGGCTGAAAACAATGAGCAGAACCTCTGGCCCTGGGAGACAGCGTCACAGGGTCCAACAGACATATAATTGGTGGGCAGCAGGAGAGGAGAGAATAAGTGTTGGAAGAAATAATGGACAATTGGGGGGGAAAGTTGATGAAAAACATAAACCGATATATCTTAGAAACTCCAAGCAAGATAAATACAAAGAGAACCATATCAAGACAAGGCATGATCCTATTGTTGAAAATAAGTGACGGAAAGAATTCTTACAGCCCTTGAAGATCCCCACATACAGGGTGACGCAGCTGACTTCTCGCCAAAACGGTACATCCTGAAAGGAATGAAAAGACAATTTTTAAATGCTGAAAGAAAAGAAACCAGCCATTTTAAAGTCTGAATTTTATACTCAGTGAGAGTATCCCTCAATGGTAAAGACAAAAATCCTCTTTTAAGACGTGGATTTTATTTTCCAGAGAAGTTCTGGGTTCACAGCAAAATTTAGCAGAAGAAGGCACAGAGATTTCAAAATACTTGTTTTCTAGATAAAGAGAAGCCAAGAGAATTGACCACTTGCAAACCCGCTGCCTGAGGAATTTTCATGGGTGCTCCTCTGGCTGAGGGCATGAGTCCCCCAGGGGCTTCAGCTTCCCTCCCCACCCCTCTGCCCCCTGGCCAGATTCATGCCCCTGACAGTATAAGCAACTTTCGCTTCTCTAGACGCACCCTGACCCTTCGGGGGCAGGGGGGACCTCCGTCCTTCTGGATTTGGCATGATTACACCTGTAGATGTTGGAAATAAAAGCACAGCTTGCTGGTCCTTCAGCTCCCAACTCAGGAGCCGCCCCTCCTAAGAATTCACTTTCACAGGAATGAAGACAGGTAGGCACCTTCACCACCACCCAACACAACCTTACCCACACCCGCACGTGAAGAGGATTTCTACGTTCCTGGTTCCTTTATCAATTGTACTAAAGAGAACCCCTAATGTGCATTGCAGGCTGACTTTGTGCCAGGCGATCTTCTAAGGATTTCACATTCTCCGTCTCATTTAGTTCCTATCACAATCCCAAGTCAGGGCTAAGATTTCACCCCCCTTCCATGATTTGTATAGGTAAAAGGATTTGCCCAGGTAGCGCAGCAAGTACATGTATGGTGAGATGGAAACCTTGCCTCCCTCACATTGTATCCGGGGAACCTGACCTAGTGTGTGCACATGACCACCATACTCGGTGAGGGGCGTGGACAAGTGGTAACACCTTGGGAGCTGATGCAGGAACTTGCCGCCTAGTGTTGCCCCTTACCCAAATTACTTTCTGCAATTCATAAAACAATATCTAAATAAGGATATATGCAAATAAACCAGGCAAGCCTCCTCCTGTCTCCTGATTAGCGTAAAAAAGGAGAGGTGGAATGAGAAATTTTAAATGCTTTTCAAAGTCTCACATGCCTTCTAAAACCTGTGTCGTAGAATATCTCGTTTTTATGCTAAATGTTTCTTTCCAACATTTACAGGCGTAATCACACCAAATCCAGAAGGACGGAGGTCCCTCCAACCCGAACCCGTCTCCCTAACATTATAAGTTTCTGGTTTGGTTTCTGCAGTTTGGTTGTGCTAGTTAATAAGGTAGAATAACAGAATCTTCTAAAGCCCACAACTAAATGTATCTACATAATAAAGAAGGTGGACAAAGCTGGGAGAAGAAATAAGGAAATCAACCAATGCTGATGGGAATTTTGATACTGAATTGGGAGGGGATGACATTGGAGATATCTTGATAAGTTATATTTGAGGGATATAATTGGACAGACATAAATTTAAGCACATTTTTCGGGGTGTTGTGAGATGAAATTCCTCCTTGAACTTTTCTGATTTTCATCAAGATTTCAATTACTTTAAGATGTCTCTTTGGGGGGCGCCTGGGTGGCTCAGTCGTTAAGCGTCTGCCTTCGGCTCAGGTCATGATCCGGGAGTCCTCGGATCGAGCCCCACATCGGGCTCCTTGCTCTGCGGGAAGCCTGCTTCTCCCACTATGGTTCCCTCTGCTTGTGTTCCCTCTCTCGCTGTGTTTCTCTCTGTCAAATAAATAAAATCTTTAAAAAAAAAAAAAAAAGATGTCTCTTTGGTGTCTGAGTGGGTGCTTGGTTTTGTTTTATTTGGCACCAGATCGAGACGAGCTATGATCCGGCCAATCTTACAACTTGAAAATGTTTGAACCATTCAAGTTACCACATGTCAAGGGAAAATAATATAGTACAATAAAAGTTGGCCAACTATGGCCCATAGGCTCATTGCCTGTTTTTTAAAATAAAACTTTATTAAAAGACAGCCATGCCCATTCATTCACAAATTGTTTCTGGCTATGTTCAAGATACAATGGAAGAGCTGGGTAGTTGTGGCAGAAACCATGCCCACAAGACTTGGCCCTTTCCCCAAAAATCTGCATAGCCCGTATTACAGTCTTAAATCTCTCTAACAGTGAATTTAAAAAAATGAAGGTGGAGAGAAATCTTTGCATTTTATTTTATTTATAAAGTAAATGTTATCAAAGCATGCCGCCATGTTTTCTCTCCTTGTCAGTAATCTGGTCTTGAAAACAATACATTTGGTACCCTGGTTGTGGGGAGAGAATTCTCGAGTCTTTCACATGTGTGCATGTGAATGAAGCATTAACTATCCATACGGGGTAGGACCTAAATTAAGGTTCAGGGATGCACGCTGCCTTCCTGTCTGGTGGAATCAGAGGGCTTTGAGTGGCCTAACCACAAATTCCCCTCCCGCTCTGCTCCCACAGATATGGCCCCCTAGGCAAACAACCCTCCTTATCAAGGGACCAGGCACAGTTGTTGCTCACCCCTGAGCAGTGGCTTTCACTCCCCAACCACAGCCTCCTGTGGGAACCTCTTGAGGGCACTCCACCCTCTTGTTCTTACAGAGCTTCCTGCCGCAACCCTACTGGTTCCTTCTGCTCCCAGGTGGTGTGACGTCCTTCCCCCAAGCCCCCCGCTGTGCGTATATGACTCATCAACCGCTCTTGATCTCAACTATCTAGTGTTTGTGTAGCAAACAACATTGGGAGGTAGATACACGATGTCTCCCCCCAGAGCAAAGGCAGGCAAGCTTCCTGCCCCCTTAAAAGACTTGAGCCCCTGAAGAGGTCAGGGCTCCTCTCCTGTACTTCGACCCACTGTGTATGCGGGCATCCCTCTGGACCCATCCATGTCAGCCCTTCGGAGGCAAAGGGAACCCACACAAAGATGCTGCTGCCCATGTCACTGGCCAAGCCACGAATAATGAAGCCCTTTGTCTCTGAACCTGGAGTCTCCTATCCTCTGCCAGCATCAGGGAGTTTCTCAGCTTGCAAGGAAGGTAAACGCTCAACCCTTCCGAGTTCTCCACATTGACCAAAAGTCCTTCTAGCATTTGCCTTTAGAACACACATTCCCAGTTTATTAGTTCACTGGGTCTCTTTATACCACATAGGCATGCAGCTCTGTGAGTTTTCGACTGGTTTAATCTGCTACCCTCAAAATGTCCAGCTCAGGCAATGTTAAGCACTAAGGGGCAGCTGGGGGGCTCAGTGGGTTAAAGCCTCTGCCTCCGGCTCAGGTCATGATCTCAGGGTCCTGGGATCGAGCCCCGCATCAGGCTCTCTGCTCAGCAGGGAGCCTGCTTCCCACCCCCTACCCCCGCCTACCTCTCTGCCTACTTATGCTGTCTCTTTCTCTCTCTGTCAAATAAATAAAATAAAATACTCTTAAAAAAAAGAGAAATACTTTAAAAAAAATACTATTTCTGGGGTTCCTGGGTAGCTCAGTCACTTAGGTGTCCAACTCTTGATTTTGGCTCAGGTCATGATCTTGGGGTTGTGGGATCGAGTCCCAGATCTGACTCCCTGCTCAGTGGGGAGTCTGCTTGGGATTCTCTCTCTCCCTCTCCCTTTGCCCCTCCCCTAGCACACTCTCTCTCCTCCCCCCCCAAATAAATAAAATATTTTAAAAAAAATTAATACTGTTTCTCTTTTAGTTGCTGACTATAATCTTCCATCTGCTTAGACTCTTAAAAAGGTGACTGTGCCCTAGGATCCTTTGATACCTTCCAGTAAGTTCCGTGATGAATTTGCCAAGTATGTCTCTCTCTTATTAGTTGATGTTTCCTATCAGGGTCGCAGGCATTAAACATTTCCACTGACCGCCCCTCCCCACACTCACAAAGAAAGGCAAGGAAGTTTTCTTAAACTAACAGTATCCTTCCCAGTGACCCTACAAATATGATCTTAAACCACAACTTGGCTTCAAGAACTGGTTCCTGGTCTGATCCTTAGATCAACATTTTCTGAACAGAATCCTGTTGTTGTGTGGAAATTATCCAGAAGCAAGGCCAGCCTCCAAGTACAAGACCAGCCACAGAACAGAAAGGCCACAGCATATGGTAAATCCACATTTACCACGTGTGAAAACCATGGGAGAAGTGGCAGGATAATGCTCTGCGTGGGGTGCAGGTGGGTAGAAGGACCACATACCTGGACCCTGGCTCAGGTCCTGTCCTGTCTTGGCCTGTCCACCAAAGCACCTTAACCAAGGCCAGCAGTGGTGCTTGAGTGAGGGGCAAGGTCATGGATGGCACCAGGGTCCACCATGCTCGACCTCTATCGGGGAGACTCAGGGCAAGCATTCCTGGCCCAGCTGTAGCCCACGGTGACCCACGGGGCAGCCGTGACATTAGTCTGTGTTTCTGGAGCTGACACAGGGGACCATTGACATTGATTTGGGCCATTGACAGGGGCCACTGATGGGTCCCTGGTTTAGAGGTATCCGAGCTTTCAGCCTGGATATGCGCGTCCACTTCTGATGGCTTGGCCTTTCCATCCCTGCCTATCTATAGTACCATTTCTGCTCATTCCTTCCTTTTTATCGTGTAACACATGCTACAGGTGACCAACTCTACATTTAAGACATCTTAGGAGCGCCACCCACATCTCACAGGCCACAAGTTTCCCACTCTCTGTACCTGACACATTCAGTTTCACCCATCACATATGTTTTCCCACCATTATCAAAAAATTGACCGGTCTCAGATATAGGAGATGATCCTGACCCCTGCCCTTTGGCAATCTGCATCGATCAGAGCTCCTCAGTAGCAAGGAGGAGACACCAGCTGTCATGCGCTGAACTGGGTTCCCACCCAATTCATATGCTGAAGTCCTGAGCCCCGGCAGTCAGAATGTGATTCGATTTAGAGATATGACCTTCTTCTGAAAGGTGATGAAGGTAAAATGAGGCCAGCAGGGTGGGCCCTGATCACGCAAGACTGGTGTCCTAATAAGGGAGATGTTGGGACACAGACACGCACGGTGGGATGTCCACGGGAGGATGTGGGAGAAGACTGCACATCACGGACGGGGGCCTCGGGCGGAACCAGCCCTGCCAACACGTAGGTGTTGGACATCCAGCCTCTGGAGCTGGGAGACGATAAATGTCTGTGGCTGAAGCCACACCGGGTGGTGGAGCTGGCTGACGAACACGCCCAGACGAACACTCACCCCAGAGGAGGAAGTGGGGATGGGGTTAGTGTCTGGAGCCCCTGCCGCCCCGCCTCTGGGTCAGCACATGCTCCCATGCTGCCCTGGGCTCTCTCCCCATTGTCCTTCCCTCTGCTCCGTGCCCGAGACTCCTCCACCACACATTCTGAGATTCCGAGTCTGTCCCAGGGCTGACCAAGATGCCACTCCTTCCCACGCCGGCGATCTACCTAGGAGATCCCCAACCGCCCCTGGAACGTGCAGCTCCTCCCACCAGAGAGATGCCTGAACTTCTGTCTGAAGTCCTTCGAGGACACGGAAAGTTCTAGAAGGTCCCCTGGGTTGTCGCGTTCCCAGGCTGGTAGGAGATGGGCAGGATGGCATGGACAGCGTTTCCAGGGATTAAATGGGTCAGGTTGGCATTTCAGCTTCATGCCTAGTAAGACCAAGATGACTTTAAATGGACACATCACTCCATTGCGTTGCTCTAGGTGGAAAGCCTTTCCTAAATACAAAATAGAGAATATGTAAGACTTTCCACTGCCGGGTGGTGTATTCATATGGAGCAATTATCAGGATGGCCTCCTGTCTTCTGAGGGAAATCCAGTGGCATGAGGTGCGGAGGGCTTGCCCCAAAAGGCCCCCCTCAGCCCAGTTTCTCAGGGCCCTTTAAGAGTCGAGTGTGTGTGTGTGTGTGTGTGTGTGTGTGTGTGTGTGTGGGCGCGTGTGCGTGTGTGCATGCCTATGAGAGACACGTCCGTCCTCGTGCCTTATCACCAGAACTGTTCCCACGAAGGCGCTTTATTGTTACAGCTGCCTGCTTCCCCCGCTCCCCCCCAAGGCACCTCAAGGACTCAAGGGGCCCCAGGCAGCCGCCAGCTGGATGCCCTGGACTCTGGTGGCTGGGAGGGGGGGCCTGGAGGGTGGTCTGGAGGGGGCTGGAAGGGGGTCTAGAGGGGGCCAGGAGGGGGCCGGGCAGGACTGTGGTCTGGAGGGTGGCCTAGGAGGGCCAGGAGGGGCCTGGGAGGGAGCTGGGAGGAGCCTGGAGGGGATCAAAAGGGACCTGGAGGGGGCCTTGAGGGAGCTAGGAGGGTGGCCGGGAGGGGTCCAAGAGGGGGCTGGGACGGCGGTCTGGAGGGTGGCCTAGAAGGGTCAAGAGAGGCCTGGGAGGGAGCCGGGAGGAGCCCAGAGGGGGCCCGGACAATGATGGTCTGAAAGGGGCCAGAAGGGGCTGGAGGGTGTCCAGGGGTCCACCCCACGGGCTGTGGTGACTCCTTTGCATTCCCAGGGCTGAAGGCACAGCCCCTCATATTGCCGCTGGGTCTCTTTGTCCTGCCAGCACACTCCTCTCGATTCTTTAAACCGAAGAGGAAGTCGTACGTCCCCAGTGTCCCCTGCCCCCCAGCTCCAGCCTCTGCCCTCACTCCTCGGGCTCCGCAGCCCACATAGCAAAGCTTCTGGGAGCCGGGGCCACCAAGGCATGGGGGGCCCAAGGGACAGAGGGCCAGATGCCAGAACCCTGCCCTGAGCTTTCCCTGAGGCGCTCGAGTCCTGGGGGTATCGGGGCACCCCACCCAAGGGCTCTCTGTCAGCCCCCCACCCTAGCTGCCTAACTGTTTTCTTTCCCTCCCCTCAGCTGCAGTCTGCTGGTGGATTCTTGGGGACGTTGCAATTTTCCACAAGGACCAAGTGGCATAGACTACTCCTTGTGCCCCACCTCCCGGGCAGGGACAGAAGGACATGGGTTCCCAACAGCCTGAGGCAGGGCCCTGCCGACAAGAATCCCCAGGCTCTCTCTAGGTCTGCGGTCCAGATGGTGGAGCCAAGATCACACACCCACACATCCCGGATGGTCCATGGATGGCGGATGGCAGACCCAAGTTCCCCCTGTGCCACGTGCTAGGAGGGGGCACAGAACCAGTCGGGCTGTGGGTCTGTCTGCACAGGCGGGCAGGTAAACAGTCTTGGCCCCCGTTCTCGTCAGTTACAGGAGCGAGCAGTGGGGATGAAGATGAGGATGAAGTATCACTTGGAAAGGAGTTGGTTTCAAAAACAAAAACGTGCTTTTGACTCTCCCCACATCACCCCCTCTGTTGCTGGCTCGCTCCTGATGCTGAGCCCAAGGTTTCTAGCCAAGAGAGAGCCTGCGCCACACAGATGGCTTAGGGAGAAGTTGCCAGGCACAGAGGAGGGAACAAATGAATGGCCCGCCTTCCTTTAGCAGCTCAAGGGCCCAGCCTGGAGGACTCAGCCTAAGCGGTTTCATGTTGTGTGAGAGTTTGCCCCTACCCACGGTAGCTGGGCCCTGGTAATGTGTTATCCAGGAACAGAAACCCCAGCTAACCGTGCTTGAAGCCATCAGGACATTCAGGTGGATGCCACATGAAGTCTCAAGGTGGGTGAGTCAAAGCAGTAGCTCAAGGGTGTCAGGGCTCTAGTTTTTTGGCTTTTCCTCATTAGCACAAAATGGCTGCTCAAAGCACCGCATCACACTCTCACACCACACATCCAAAGGCAGGCTGCAGGGGCTGGCCAGGACAGCAAGAGGGAGCTCTTCTTCCAAGGAGGAAAAGTCATTCCCCCGAGCCTCCAGGTAGATGCCCTCCTGCCTCATGAGTCAGGATGAAGTCCTAGAGACTCCTCCGGCTGCAGGAGTGGCCCCCACTGTTTATAGACTGGAAGTCAGGTAAGAAGGAAGGTGGGGAATGAGGAGCAGGCACCCAGAAAACAGGCCTGGGGCTCCCTGTCGGCGGAGAAAGCCCACCTGCCTGGGGCTGGGGACTAGACCAGCTGTGTTCCCCGGGACGCTCGAGTGGCACACGACAATCTAACGGCCTCCTGCGCTGACCCCAAGTGCTGGCACACACACTGTGAGTGCCTCGTTCCCTCCTCCAACCCTCCCGCCTCCCCGAGATGGGGTGAGCCCACGGAGGACCCACGACGAGAGGCCACATGTGGAAATGGTGTACCTGCCCATCTGAGAAAGACAATTGGCAATTTAGACAAAAAACCCCAAAGCACGAGTAACATTCATCTCTTTTAATCATGAAGCCAATTTTGAGTCCAGGGATGTGTGCTGTCGGTCCACACAGTGAGCCGAGGCGTGGACGCAGAGGGCCCCGAGGGCCAGCCGGTGACGTGGCC
>JAQQSY010007196.1:0-10594 GCA_028646535.1 Procyon lotor
ATCTCTCTCCTCTCTGTCAAATAAATAAACAAAATATTTTTAAAAAATAATAAAGATAATAAATAAAAAACAAAAAATATATTGCTTTGGCAAGCATGGACATTTTAACAATATTGATTCTTCCAATCCATGAACACAAAATATCTTTCCATTTATTTGTGTCTTCTTAAATTTCTCTCATTGGTGTCTTATAGTTTTCAGTGTACATATCTTGCACCTTCTTAAATTTATTCCTAGGTATTTTATTCTTTTTGATGTAATTATAAATGGAATTTTTAACAAATTTCTCTTCTGATAATTTATTAGTGTATAGAAACACAACATAGTTTTTGTATTTTGATTTTGTATCATGCAACCTTAACCAAATAAATTTATTAGTTCTAACAGCTTTTGGGTGGAGTGTTAAGGTTTTTTTTTATTGTGTTATGTTAGTCACCATAAAATACATCAGTAGGGCTTTTTTTATATATAATATGTTATCTGCAAATAGTGACAGTTTTACTCTTTCTTCTTCAGTCTGGATGCCTTTTTCTTGCCTAATTGCTCTGGCTAGGACTTCCAATACTATATAAGTGGTGGGAGTTAGCATCCTTGTCTTGTTCCTAGTCCTAACGGAAGTTTTCAGCTTTTTACCATTGAGTATGATGTTACCTGTGGATTTGTATATACGGCCTTTATTATGTTGAGGTGTGTTTTCTCTATACTCACTTTATAAAGAGACTTTTTAAATCATAAATTAATGTTGAATTTTGTCAAATGCCTTTCCTGCATCTATTGACATGATCATATGATTTTATCCTTTATTTTATTAATGTGGTATGTCACATTGATTTTTGAAGGTTGAAACATTCTTGTCTCCTTGGAATAAATCCCACTTTGGTCATAGTGTATGATCCATTTAATGTATGGTTGAATTCATTTTGCTAGTATTTTGTATAGGATGGATATGTGATCAAGACAGTATGATACTGACACAGAAATAGACACATAGATCACTAGAACAGAATAGAAAACCCAGAAATGGACCCACAAATATATGGTCAATTACTCTTAGACAAAGCAGAAAAGAATATCCAATGGGAAAAAAAAGATGGTCTCTTCAACAAATGGTACTAGGAAAACCAGACAGCAACATGCAAAAGAACGGAACTGGACTGCTTACGTACACCATACAGAAAAATAAGTTAAAAATGAATAATAGACCTAACTGTGAGACAGGGAACTATCAAAATCCTGGAGAGGAACACAGTAACCTCTTTGACAACAGCCCTAGCAACTTCTTACTAGATGTTTCTCCTGAGGCAAAGGAAACAAAAGCAAAGGTACTATTGAGGCTATATCAAAATAAAAAGCTTTTGCACAGTGAAGAAAACAATCAACAAAACTAAAAGGCAACCTACAGAATGAGAGAATATATTTGGAAACAGTATATCTGATAAAGTGTTAATATCCATAATATATAAAAACCTTAAAAATTCAACAAATAATTGGATTATTTGTTTTTACACATTATTTGCACATGTATTTACACGTTATTACACATTATTTGTTTTTACAAATAATCCAATTGTTTGTTGAATTATTAAGGTTTTTATATTTTAAGGTTTTTATATATTTTTTACTTGTAAAAACAAATAACCCAATTATTTGTTGATAATCCAACTATTTGCTGAATTAACAAATAATCCAATTTAAAAAATAGGTAGAAGACAGGAACAGACATTTTTCCAAAGAAGACATCCAGATGGCCAACAAACACATGAAAAGATACTCAATGTCATTCATCATCAGGGAAGTACAATTCAAAACTGCAATGAGATATCACGTCATACTAGTCTGAATGGCTAAAATTAACAACACAAGAAACGTGTTTTATTATATGTTGGTTAATTGAACACAATTTTTTAAAAAGTATGCAGAGAAAGGGGAACCCTCTTGCACTGTTAGTGGGAATGAAAACTGGTGCAGCTACTCTGGAAAACAGCATGGAGGTTCCTTAAAAAGTTAAAAATAGAACCACTCAGTGATCCAGCAATTGCACTACTAAGTATCTACCCAAAGGGTGCAAAAATACTAATTCAAATGGACATATGCACCTCGATATTTATAGCAGCATAATCAACAATAGCCAAATTATGGAAAGAGCCCACATGTCTATTGACTGATGAATGGATAAAGAAAATGTGGTATATATGTACAATGTAATATTATTCAGCCTTAAAAAATGAAAACTGGGGGGCGCCTGGGTGGCTCAGTCGTTAAGCGTCTGCCTTCGGCCCAGGTCAGATCCCAGGGGCCTGGGATCGAGCCCCGCATCGGGCTCTCTGCTCTGCAGGAAGCCTGCTTCTCCCACTGCCATTCCCTCTGCTTGTGTTCCCTCTCTTGCTGTGTTTCTCTCTGTCAAATAAATAAAATCTTTAAAAAAAAAAAAAATGAAAACTGGGTGTGGTGCATGAACAATAAATCTTATAACACTGAAAAAATAAAATAAACATTTTTGGGGGAAAAAATGAAATCTTGCCATTTGCAATGATATTGTTGGAACTAGAAAATGTTATGTGAAATTAGTCAGAAAAAGACAAATACCTTATGAATTCACTCATATGTAGAATTTAAGAAATAAAACAAATAATCATAGCAGGGGAAAAAAGAAAGGCATACCAGGAAACAGACTCTTAACTAGAGAGGACATACTGATAATCACCAGAGGACAGGTGGGCAGGGGGATGGGTGACATAGGTGATGATGATTAAGGACTGCACTTGTGATGAGCACCAGGTGTTGTATATTAGAATTACTAAATTCTACATGTACAACTGATATTATACTATATGTTAACTAGCAGGACTTTAAATAAAAACTTGGGAAAAAATTAAAGCACTGGGTGTTACATGCAACTAATGAGTCATTAAACATTACACCAAAAACTAAAGATGTATTATATATTGGTTAACTGAACATGATTAAAAAAAAAATGGCCAAAATTATCAGGACAGGAAACAACAAGCTTTGGAGAGGATGTGGAGAAAGGGGAACTCTTTTACATTGTTGGTAGGAATGCAAGTTGGTGCAGCCCCTTTGGAAAACAGTGTGGACATTCCTTAAGAAATTAAAAATAGAGCTACCTTATGACCCTATACTGGGTATTTACCCCAAAGATACAGATGTCGTGAAAAGAAGGGCCATATGAACCCCAATGTTCATAGCAGCAATGGCCACAATCACCAAACGGTGGAAAGAGTCAACGTGCCCTTCAACAGACGAATGGATAAAGAAGATATGGTCCATATATGCAATGGAATATCATGCCTCCATCAGAAAGGATGAATACCCAACTTCTATATCAACATGGACTGGACTGGAGGAGATCATGCTGAGTGAAATAAGTCAAGCAGAGAAAGTCAATTATCATGTGGTTTCACTTACATGTGGAACATAAGGAATAACATGGAGGACATTAGGAAAGGAAAAGTGAACTGGGGGAAATCGGAGGGGGAGACGAAGCATGAGAGACTATGGACTCTGAGAAACAAACTGAGAGTTTTGGAGGGGAGGGGGTTAGGGGAATGGGTGGGTCTGGTGGTGGGCATTAAGGAGGGCATGTATTGCATGGAGCACTGGATATGGTGCATAAAAAATGAATCTTGGAACACTGAAAACATAAAATATAAATAAATAAATAAATAAATAAATAAATAAATAAATAAATAAATAAATAAACTTCCAGCTGACAATACATTCAAAATGAGAACAGGATATATTAAATTTTGTAAGATAAACCAACAGGATAGCTTAGAGGGAAATTTATAGCACTAAATGCCTGTATTAGAAAAGAAAGAAGGTCTCATATCAGTCACCTAAAATTTCACCTTAAGAAACTTTCTAGAAGTTTTCTAGAAGAGCGAATTAAACTCAAAGTAGAGAAATATAGTAAATATAGTAGGAAACAATAAAAAGAAAAGCATCAATCAGTGAAATAAAAAAAACAGAAAAACAACATAATATAGCAATAACACCAAAAGCTGGTTATTTGAGAAAAAATTATAAAATTGATAAACCAGACTGATTAAGAAAAAGAAAGAGAGAAAAGGCACCCATTACTATTACCAAGAATAAGGGGAAGGAAGGCAGTGTTACAAAAGCATGTGAGGAAACCTTTGGTGAATTTTGGGTGATGGATATGTTTGTGATCTTGAGTGTGGTGGTGACTTCACAGGTATACGTCATAATACAATAAGCTGAACCCTTAAAAACTGTATGTCAGTTACATCCCAGTAAAACTGTAAGTGAAAGCAAAGAACTAAGAAAGAAGTAGGAGTCCCTTTGGACAACGGAGATATTTCCATTAAGATCTTTCCCTCATTATCTTAATCGAAACAACCTTCACACCAGGGAAGACTTTCCACACAAGTCTATTTCACAGCAAAATTTAACATGGAAAGACTATTTTTCTTCGTCTTCATTCTTCAGAAGAATAATCTTTTTCCACCCAGTCACAATCTAAAAGATGGGAGACCAAAGTGACATCTGCTCAATTCCAACGTGTCCTGAAGGGATGATTCTTTACAGTTGGTCCATGTTTCCTTATCTACAGGGCTTTTAAGGAGAAGAGGTACTTTGATCTGTGTTGGAAAATTTTGGCAGGATTTTCTTTCCAGGTTATATCATGTCAGTTACCTATAACAATTCCCAGCATAGGTGTAGTTGTTTATTTTCAGTTGATTCAGTTACATGTGTTGCTCTGAATCACTTAATCCAAGTGTTCTCAACCTCAACTGCACATTAGAATCACCTGCTAGCAGTTTGTATTATGTTTAGATTTTGGGAAACTGTAAGAAGCATTTAACTAGTCAGCTACTCCATTAGGTAAGCCAGCATTCTGCATTTCCCTATCTTAAAATTTGTAGCTAAATTGAGATTTTGTAACTCTAGAAAAAGATGTTTTAAGAATTGAGAGTGAAACTAAGGAGCAAATTGCTAAAATATGGATTATCATTAATTTTTATATGACTATTTTAAGAATATTCTAATTATCTACACCAGTAAGATTCATAAACTCTGATGCAAATTTATATGAGGTCCACATAAAGGCTTGACATTTCCAAACCACAGCACATTTGACAGTTCCAAAATTCTTCAGCACAGGCATCAGAAAGGTAAAGGATAAATCACAAATAGAAGGCAATACTGTAACTGTTAAGGATAATTCCCACTCCTGATTTATAAGTTTCATGATTTGAAGACACTTGAGATAATGGTGCTTCTGTATGTGCCAAGTCCCAAGGCTTATGGAAACCTAAAGAGGCACAAAATAAAGTTAAAAAAAGAGGTTGGCTCACAGAACACAGATGGTTACAGCAAATATCACTTGATGTGTCTGTGCCTGGAGGTTTAAATAAACTCACTGGGTTTAGGAAGAGCAAGCAGGAAGAACTGTCAAAGCATGTCACCTGGAAACAGGAAAGGGGAGTGGGTGCCAGCAACAAGGTTGGTCCTCTGCGTAGTATTCCAAAGAGGAAGGTCTGACAGTGCCATTTGGTGAACTAAGAACTGAGAAGGTGAGGTGCTTGTCACTTGGAGAAAAATATTTCCCTCCTAAAAAGTCTCCCCAGAGCCCCTTTCATGTCCCTGTTCCTCAGGCTGTAGATGAAGGGGTTCAGCATGGGGGTGACCACTGTGTACATCACTGAAGCAATTATGTCTTTGTCATGGGAGTTGTTTGATGGTGGGAAAATGTACAGAACCATGATTGTCCCATAGAATAGAAATACGACAGAGAGGTGGGAGCCACAGGTAGACAAGGCTTTACAGATCCCCTTGGCAGAGGGAACCCTCAGGATGGAGACCCCAATGCGGACATAAGAGACCAGGATGCCAGTCAGTGGTATGATGATTCCCAGTGCCCCCACAGTGAAGATGACCAGCTCATTGATGAAAGTGTCAGAACAGGACAATTTGAGCAGAGCAGCAAGATCACAAAAGAAATGAGGGATAGTGTTATCCGCACAGAAGGACAGCCGGGCCAGACTGAGAGTGTGGGACATCGCACTGCTACACGAGAATAACCAGGACACGGCCACAAGTGAGATACACAGGTTTTCCCGCATGATGGTGGTGTAGTATAGAGGATGACAGATGGCCACATACCTGTCATATGCCATCACTGCAAGAAGAAGGTTATCAATGCAGCCAAAAAATATGAAAAAATACGTCTGTGTTACACACCCTGCATAGGGAATAGATTGATCCTGAGCATGCATATTTATCAGCATCTTTGGGACAGTGACAGATGAGAAAGAGACATCAGTGAAGGCCAAGTGGCTGAGGAAGAAGTACATGGGGGTATGGAGGTGAGGGTCCAGCCTGATGAGCAGGATGATGAGCAGGTTCCCCAGCACCGTGGTCAGGTACATGCCCAGGAACAGGGCGAAGAACATACCCTGCTGCTCTGGCCGGATGGGGAGCCCCAGGAGGAGGAACTCGGACACACTGCTCTGGTTCTCCAGCCTCATGCTCCTCTTCTGTCTACTGGGGGTGAAGGGATAGGGAAATGTCAGAGACTTTGGAAGTTGATAATAGCCACAATGGAGTTTCTTACTTTCTCCTGAAAACAAAACAAAACAAAACAAAACAAAAACTGCCCGGATTTCTGTCATCTGCTCATGTCCCCAAAGCACGAGACTAATTGTCAGTGCCCAAAATAATTCCTTCTAGTGGAAGCGAAAGCAAAATCATTTTTTTTTTTTTAGAGAGGGAGGGAGGAGAGGGGCAGAGAGAGAGGGAGACAGAATCTCAAGCAGGCTCCACGTCCAACATGGAACCTGACACAGGGCTCCATCCCACAACCCTGAGATCATGACCTGAGCTGAAATCAAGAGTCAGACGCTTAACCAACCGAGCCGCCTAGGCCCCCCCAAGAGCAAAATCATTCTTATTTGTTTTTAATCAACCGTGTTCCTGGCATTGTGCTACTAACTGGAGATACAAGAATAAATAGGACACAAGGGGCCATCTTTCCCCAGGAGGCTGACCCTCCAGAGAATACCTGACAGAGGACAGACTGAAGGTATGGGTCGACAGCCCGATGTTCGTGTTGAGATCTCAGCTCCACCACTTGCTGGCCGTCTGACTTGTGGAGCTAAATCTCTCTTGGCCACATGTGATGCTTTTGGAATGTAAAGATACCAATATCACACATTCGTAGGAGTTAATAAGAGAACTCTTAATTCCATACACATTAGTATCCAAGTACAGTCCTACATAAAATAAACACACACAGTTTTAGTGATTATTTTTATGACAAGAAAAGTATCCAAATAAAACCAGGATCAAATTCAAGGACTTCATGAAACAACATTATGAGATGGTCAAAAGGAAGGACCAAGTAGCTGATCTAAAACTTGTGTTAACCTGTCTGAGTGCTCACACCCTCAGAGGAGTTCCTGAGTTCATTTCTACTGGGGGTACATTCCCTGCTGGAACTTGACTTAGTGCATGTTCAATTTTTTTTGCCAAGAGATAAACCTTACTTTAGTTCTCCATCTCTCTCCATCTGTGTCTGGTGCTTGAAGCTGGCTCAGGTCTCGGTTTTCATGGGCAGGAAGATACCTTAGACCCAAGACCTGGAATCTGGGGATGTCAGAAATTCTGAAGGACTGGAGGTGTCTGTTAGATTTCACAGTTACGTGATTTATCATCGCTGTTTCCTAGTATCTCCCTAGATCTTCACATTGAGAATAATTGACATTTAATGAACACTGTGTCGGACAAATATATTCTTGCACTATTGCCTTACTTTTTTTACAGTCCTTCAAGGTAGGTGTTACCCTAACTTCACTACACACATACTCAGGAGGGGTGAGAAACCAACATGATCACATAGTTAGTAACTGCTATAGTCACAATTCTCTCTCATGTGTTTTTTAAAAAATTATTGGAATCTCTTCTCCTATAACCATACTCCTTCTCCCTCTCTTTAATTATACAGAAGAGTCAGGATCTTAAAAAATATTATTTCAGGATTTGAAGGAGTCCTGCTCAGATAACTGTGGCCCATGATTCCTACAGCCCTTTAGTTTGTAAAATACTTTCGTATTTCTTCAATTTCACTCAATCCATCAATGTTTATTTTGTGTCTAAGAAGTAGAGAAGACAGTGGGTTTTTTTTTCTTTCATTTTATTAGTAGGAGTAGGGAAATCACTTGCACAATGTCACATAGATATTACAGAGTAAAGACTGCTCTCAAGAGTAGATTGTCTGAAAATCTTTTCACTAGAGAGAGAATTTACTGTTTCCATGGAAGGTAGTGGGGCTGGAATATAAGCCCTGACAGTTGTTTGTTTTCTGTGTTTTGTTTGTTGTAACACTTTGTTGAAGCACCAATCTCAGAGGCATAGGCTACCTTAAATAAATACATGGTCAACTACACGGCCAGATAAACAGCTAAGTCACCTCTCCCGACGGAGGTTTCTTTGATTTCAACATCTTGCTTGATTTCTATAATTGACCATTTGGGCAACTTGTCTTTTCTCTTCCCTGTACTTTATATTTACACTCTTGTGTTTTAAATTCACCAATAAGGAGCAGGTCGTCAAAGCTCTAGATCCCCACTCTCAACCACAATAAAAGTAGAGCCCCAGGCCCGCGCTCTTTCTCTCTACTATGACCTCACTGTGTGGCCCCACATGTGCTACATGATTTCCAGGTCTTGTAAATAATAAAGCTCTATTTTTCAAACATTCCTGATGGTTGCTGCTGAAAGCCATCTTGCAAGCGAAACAAAACCCACAAGGGTCAGTCCAACCACAATACTGGGTATTGATAGGCCGAGACCTGTACCAAACAGGAGTGAAACTACAGTTAAATGTTAAGATACCCATATGGTTGGTGGAGGAACTTAACATTCACACTGTTGTGTGTCTGACAGTAAATACTTGTTTCAGACCAGGGAGTTGCTGGGTGCCACTGGCTGGCCTGGTTCAGGGGCATCAGGAGGGGACAGATACTTTACCCTTCTGCTGGGGTCTGGCTTCTCACTGAAAGCTGCCAGGTCAGACTTAACCCAGGATCTCAAACATCCCCTGCAGGAGACCCAGAGCACCTAAAGAAATCACAGAGCTACAATTTGAAGGAGAGAACAATACAGATAAGGTGCTTTGGCTTAGTCAGCACCATGCACGAAAGAGGTGGGTGGGAAATGCTCAGTAATGAAGAGGGGAAGCTTCTGCCTGGAGCTTTGGAGAGAGCCTATGAATGGGCCTAACTTTCCCATCCTCTTACCAGATGGTGTCTCCTGAGCAGTCAGGAAATGGAGAGTCGGGTGTCTCAGCCCGCATGAGCCTCTAATGTACTAAGTGTTTATGATGTGCCTAGTACTTGTTGAGCACCTTACGGGTAGTACCTTATAGCAACGATCATTACTCCCATTTGACAGCATCAGAGAGGCCACACCCAAGACCACAAAACTGTTAAGTGGGAAAAGACAAAGATGTGAGTGTAAATTTATGTGATACCAGAAATGAGCATTTCATTTCTGAACTGTGTTACCAAAATTGAAGAAGAGTGTCAGAAATATTGGGCTTGCAACGGCCCTCCTGCAGTATGGAAATTGGTGAAAAATGGCCCCTACCAGTTATTCAAAGTGTGTTTCCTGGGTGGGTTCTGGCCGCAGGCAGGTGGAGAGTCAGAATGTGAGAATATTAAACACAGACACACACAAATGTTTGTATCTTGGTTTTAAGTCCCTATTCTACGCATCTTCTGTGTGAAGGAAGTCAGGGGGTGAGTCTGTTACACAAAAAAAGCACTCACACACTATCGTAGATGCATACTTGCCAAAGGGAGATTTATAGCCTTTGCCAGCTTACACTCAAACTAGGTATAAACAATCAGGGTGTGAGCCAGCTCCACACACATCTGTGCAAAACTCACAAACAAAATACACCCTCACATGTATGAACAGCTGCACACACGGAACTATCAAGCATAGCTCACCCAATGTAGTCACAGGCAGTCACATATATTCAAATTATAAGCAACGTACAAGGTCTTACGTACAAGCTACATAAATGCAAGTAAAATAGGCACGCATGTGGCTAAAAGTAAATTTCCAGCCTTCTCTGACTTATATATATGCTAGGTGAAGACATTCAGTGTGTAAGTCAGTTATACACATATAAAGTCATACAACACACACACATGCACACACACACACACACGGAGAACTATGGAGATTTGGGGGCCCCTTCTGATCTACACCAGTGCTATGAGTTAAGATACTTTCTGCTTTGTGCTGTTACCTGAATCCTTACTTTCTGTCCCAAAGACCCAGGATCCAAGGAAAAACAGCAAACTTTGGTGGCCCACACACTTTAATAGACATTTATTTCTGTTCACCAGCTTCAAAACAATGTGCCGGAAGATCTCTTTTTATCCATCAGAAAGTTAAAAAAAAAAAAGAAAGAAAGAAAGGAAAGGAACCCCAGAGGAAACAGCCCCAAGTCCCTGACTAGAGAAGCAATCAACTTGGGCTAATTGCTCAACTTCCCCCTGGCCCCTTGGGAAGGAGCACATGTAGGTTCCAGGGGGCTGAGA
>JAQQSY010007197.1:0-10594 GCA_028646535.1 Procyon lotor
GTACAGTTTTGGAGATCAGAAGTCCCAAATCCAGGGGCAGGATGCGGTGGGGGAGTGGGGGTGGGGTGGCTCAGTGGGTTCAGCCCCAGCAATCGGTTTCGGCTCAGGTCATGATCTCCGGGTCCTGGGATAGAGCCCTGCCTGAGCTCCACACTCAGCATGGTCTGCTGAAGCCTTTCTCTCCCTCTCTCTCTGTCCCCCACCCCTTGTTCTCTCTTTCTAAAATAAATAAGTAAATCTTAAAAAAAAAAAAAGTCCCAAAGGGATGGGCCCAGGGGCTTTCCCAGCAGCTGTAGGCTGCTTGATTCCTGGGCTCAGAGCTCCTTCCTCTGCCCAGAGGGGCAAGGGCGCAGCATCTTCTCTTCTCTCTGACCCCCTGCCTTCTTCTCAAACGGACCCTCGTCATTACCTCCAGCCCGCCTGCATGCCAGGATGATCCCTCCAGCTCAAGTCTCCTCCTTAATTTAATGATACCTGCACTGCAAAGGGCAAAAGTCCTTTTTGCCCCACGAGGTGCCATATTCACAGGTCTCGGGGATGAGGACATTAACAAGCCTCGAGCCTTTCATATTCATTTTATAGAAGATATAACTGAGACCTTAAAGAAGAGGCCCGCCCCCCCTTTCTGTTTTTAAAGTCTGTGCTGCTGCTAGCATGGAGCTTTTTATGCAAACGGGTGGATTAAGTCAGGAATGCATGTGTGGGGTTGGTGAGTGCATGGAGCTGTGGGCACACCGGTCAGAAGCTCATGGGGAGGTGGCAGGCCTGATACACTCCCTCAGTTGCACACCCTTGTGCAGTGCACAACCTGAGCACCCTCACAGGGGCTGTGCTGGTGAGTTTCTATGGGAAGGAGTAATGCTGGTCTCAGGACTTCCTGCTCTGATTCCTCCACCTCACCTGTGCTTCCCACCCTCTCATGGCTGTGACTCTCAGAGGCCAGGGATCATCTCAGAAAGCTGGCTCAGGAGATTCAGGACACGTATCGACTCTTCTCCTCCAGTGATTGATCAGGCTGTGCCACCTTTCAATCTGCCTCTGAGTAACTTCCGGTCAGCTCATTGAGGCCAGATCTTCGGTCGACAGTATTTCAGTAATCCTCTTCCTGTTTCATCTCATCAGTGTTCGCAAACACCTATCTCCCCGTCAGAGCTCCCGTCTTTTACGAGAGAAATGCCTGTGTTTTGCTCAGCAGCATCTAGAGTTCCAGCCACGCTCTGAAGGGCAAGGCTTTCTGGCTCTGAGTTTTAGAAATCCCCTGTGGCAATGCTGCTTTCTATAAGATGAGGACGGAGGATTTCGTGAGCCCCGCCTGAGATGGGGATTCCCCGGACCGCCGGTGTCCAGTGGAACTTTCTGGGAAAGCATGTCCTCTGTGGTCCGATGTGGTAGCCACTTGCCCTTGGTGGCCACTGAGCTCTTCAAATGTGGCACATGTGACTGAGAACGTGCATTTTAAATTTCATTTAATTTAAATTAATTTAAATGTAAATAGCCACAGGAGGCTAAAGGCTACCATGTTGGACGACAACACAGATCTACATTCTTTCCCTGAAGGGAAATATGGTAGGATGTAGGAGGTGGCATTCTCGGTCACACATGCTTCTAATTAGGGGAAAGGGGAAGTTTTTTCCTCTGTCCATGTTTAAAATCACATTTTGATTAGACTGAGGAATGTTTGTAAGCTCTGAGTAAGTACACTTGCTTTAAGCTTATACATTTTAAACCAGAGGCCAGGCATGGTACATTTTTAAATTTATTATGCGTGGTTAATGTACAGAATATCCTCACTTCCCTCGGGAAAGAGTGTCATGTCTAAAACACCCTTTGATGAACACGGCATATTAAAACATCCTATGATGTTTTAATAAATGGGTTAAATAGAAGCGACCACAAATACTGTTCTTCAATTTTTCGGTGTGTTCCAAGAACATACTGCAGCATTGATAATATAAAGAAAAGGTTCGGATTCAGTTTTAGATTCACAATTCTTCTGGCCGCTTTCCCCTGAGGGAGCTTGGAGGGGGGAAGGTCAAGAGGTCGCCGCCAGAGGAAACGTGCCTGGCGAGCTCTCCGCCCGAGGGAACGGAGTCCTGCCGTGTGGGTGGATGGAGGAGGCAACACAGAGGCTTCATGGGAACAAGAAGAGATAACCTGGGAGGGTTTAAGCCTCGTCTCCCTTCCTGCTGGGGAGCCCTGGTTTCCTCTTGCTCAGACCCGAGGCTCCTAAGTTGTTATCAAGCTGTCCAGGGTATTCTGAGGAAAACCTTTCAAAGTGTGACTTTATGTTTTTATTCCTTCTTTTGTGTTTAGGATTTTTCTCCGGTCTTGTTTTCTCCTCTATTTTTTCTCTCGCTCTTGAATAGAGGTGAGTTTATCCATACTCGCTCTTTAGTTTAAGAAACAGAGAGAGAGAGAGAGAGAGAGGTGTGCCCAGAGCACGTTGAGTCTGCCCTCGTGCTCCCGTCGTGTTCTGGCTCCTGAGACCGGGCTGACCAGCCCCGGGTTTCCAGAAGCCCCGTGTCTGCTGTGCGGCATCGTGTGTGTCGCCAACGCAAAACTGTGCCCAGGATGGGTTTTATCTTAAGGAACCGAGGTGGTATAGAGGCCCGGTGCCTGAAGAGAGAGAAAAGACAGCCCGTGGAGAATGTGTGAGAGCGGCACGTAGGCCCCGGGTGTTTGTCGACCAGAAAGCCTATGGTTGCCCCGACGGCAAGGGACGTGGGGCTTTGGCTGAGAGGCCGAGAGCCTGCTGCGGCCGGAGGAAGATGGCGATCTTGAGAGGAGGGGGCAGGCGGATCTGTGGAGGAGGTCTCGGGAGCGGGAAAGGGGCCCTGGGCTGTGTCAGCCAAAGGGAGGCTTGGAGGAGTCGGGGAGACGACCCAGTTTCTGGGGCAGGCGGTGTTCCATTGTCCATACTTGGGGTCACGAGGCAGGATGACCTTCAGCCGGGGACACCCAGAGGGGCTGACCTGGGGCTGAGCTGCTGGAAACCACAGTAGGGCTAAAGCAGGAACGAGGAGCAGCGATAAGGAACGGGAGAGGCAGCACGGTGAGCGGAGGGTGCCTCCCGCCATTTCGGTGCCATCTCCCGCGGAAACCCCTGGGGCGCCCCGCGGACGCCTGTTCCCCGTGTCGGCGCAGGACTGAGGCGGCCCGACAAGGGGGCCTTTCTCTGACACGTGTCGCACAGCCGAGATAAGCAGCTGCCTACAAGAGATTACCCCGGTAGGAATCCCCCTTGTACACCTGCCCGGAGACGTGTTGGGGTCCTGCACGCCCTGTACGGGAAAGACTGCAGGTTACAGATAAGTAAAAGGATAGGATGGGTCTATGAGGAAATGTTAAAAAGAGAACAACGAAAACCAGAATACTTGAGTGAATTTTTCAGGAACTACTTTGTTTTGCATTCCCTCCCCTGCCGATTTAATACAGACTCATGAGAACCCTACGGCCCGGCCCTCTGGTAAAAAGACGAACAAGACGGCCTTGATCTTCAGGAGCTCTCTGCCCAGTAGGAGGGGAACCTCGGGAACGTTCAGCTGTGCCCCCCCAGGGGTGTGTCGGTAAAGAAGGGTGGAGTGATTTATTCTTTCTAGGAAATAGAAAGGACAAGCCAGAGAAGCCCAGCTGCGGGGTGGTAAGACTTTGGCGACGCTGAAAGTCAAACAGAACTTTGCAGGCCTTGGAGGAGACGGCGGGAGGTAGAAGTAACAGAAGGAATGAGACGGCCATTCTGTTTCTGTCTCTTTCTGAGAGAACATGCACCAACGTTGGACCAGTTGAGGAGAGAGTGTGCGTGAGTGTGTACGTGTGTGTGGAAGGGTTTAAGGGTGTGTGCGTGTGGGTGTGTGAGTGCGAGCATGTAAGTGTGAGGGGTGTGACTGTGCGAGTGTATGAATGTGGACGAGAGTGTGTGGGTGTGTGGGTGTGCGCGTGTCAGGCTGGGGTAGTGAGGTGAGCACTACTCTAGGCAGAGGAAACAGTATGGCTAAAGGCCCAGAGGTAAAGGGTCCGGGGATCCTCGGGACAGGAGAGGTCAGTGGGGCTGGAACGGAGGCCGTGGGACAGGTGATGCTGAGAGTTCCAGAAGGCAGCTCCCCAAGGGCCTCGCACGCGTGGTAAGGAGTTCGCACTTTACCCTGAGGTCGGCGAGAGGCCGTGGGAGCGTTCCAGGCGCTAGAGAGGTGTGCGCCCGGTCCCGTCAGGGAAAACCAGGCTCTGGAAGGACGGGGTACAGGCAGGACGAACAAGTCCGGGGCAACCGCTCAGGCAGAGCTGTGATGCCCCGGGCGAGCCTGTGGACAGAAAGAGGAAAAGAAGGGCCTGGAAACGCACTAGGAGACTAGGCGGACAGAGGAGAAGGGGTAATAATCCTGGTCCTCCGGGTCGGGGCGCCTGTGGTGAGATACTCAGATGTTTCTGCCTTCTCACTACTTCTGTGGATCACACGTTGGCTACAATTGGCTGGGACACTGCCTCCGTATTTGCGTTGCTTCCTTAGGAGTGGCCGCGAGACGGAAATGCTTATGTCAGGTTTTTAGGAAACCAATGTTCTGTGTCCAGCGGCTGCCGCAGAGACTCAGAGCTCCAGCCCCGAGTCCTGTCGGCCCGTGTAGATTTCCCAGTTTGGGAATGGTCCTCATTCCTCCTGCGCCCCCAACCTGCAGAGCCCTAATTCTTAGACCTGAGCAGTAATTTTAGAATATTGTCTACGTTTTAATGGGGTTGCCTGGGCTGCCGTGGACGTAACCCTATGGTCGAACAGGCACCAGGGTTGGAAGGCTCTCCGACATCAAAGCCCTGTGGTTTCAGGACCACTATCCTTGTTAGGGAAACCACTGTGCTGGCCTAATTGAGTCAGCATCTGGATTGAACATGGAGAACCAACCGATGGTATTTTCTCATCCCCTCTTGCTCCCTGGGCTCCTCTTGGCCCTGAGCTCATGCTCCCGTCTGGGAGCAGGTTCTTCTGGAGTTACCCTCCCTGCTCAGGCCCTAGTATCCTGGGTCTGCTGCACAGCACACTCCTGCCCAGCAGGGCTCCTACCCCGGTCCTCTCTCCGTCACCACATTTGCTACCCTGAAATGAAACCTGTAGATAATAGGGTCTACCAATCACCTAAACGAAGCATGTCGACAGAAGGCTTATTCCATGCAATGGAAAAGCAACGAAAGTAATTTGTGATGAAACACTGTGTTTCCATATGAACCGCTTGGGCGAGACAAAGGAAGAAGGTGCAGTGAAGAGGTCTGGGATGGGTCTCCCATCCCAAGCAGAACCGCATGAAACAACCACAAATACAGTCCGACGCGCGAAGATCTGCACACTCAGAGATCACAACCGCCTGGTGATCTTCTGAGCTGGTGAGCAATTCCTGCAAAATTCTGAAGCAAACCAACGAACATCTTCCCTTGATAAACATGGCAGCTGCCCTCCTGGAAAATCCAGCTTCGGTCGAAATCTGGTAAAATCCATTTTATATATATTCGTGTGACACGTAAAAGTCACAAGGGGCAATTTTGTTGTGCATGGCTGCCCCAAGGATTTCAGGACCTAGAGAACCCTGCTCCTGCCCTCTACTGCCCGTGGGTCCCCTCATTGTTCTAACACTTGAAAATGCTACCCCCCTGCCCCCACCAAATGTCCACCATGGTCTTCAAAGAGTAGTTTCACCCCCTTCGAGATCCACTGATCTGGACAGAGCTTCTCGCTTTGCTGAGGACACTCTACCAAGGTTCAGGAAGGACGACTGCTTTTCTCAGAGTCACGTGGTGAGCCACACACGCGTGGGGCTTAAGTCCAGTGTTGAGTGTTATTCAGTATTTTTTTCCCCGACCCTAACTCACTAACATGTTGGGAATTGAAGGAACAGTATTGTTGGTGAGTTGCTAGGAAATTTAATATAGTTTTCCAATTGTCCATTCTTCTTACTGTGAATTTTGAAGGAAAAGGTTGTTTGAAAGATTATTAGTTCAGGTGCGCCTGGGTGGCTCAGTGGGTTAAAACCTCTGCCTTTGGCTCAGGTCATGATCTCAGGGTCCTGGGATCGAGCCCCGCATTGGGCTCTCTGCTCAGTGGGGAGCCTTCTTCCCCCTCTCTCTCTCTCTGCCTGCCTCTCTGCCTACTTGTCATCTCTCTCTCTGTCAAATAAATAGATACAATCTTAAAAAAAAAAGATTATTAGTTCAGTTTAAATAGTCTCATATTTATTGGCCCTGTTCATATTTCCCACATCTACTTGAAACTGATGTCTAAAGCCACACAAAGTGTATGAAATCACACTTTCTTTACAATTTAATAGTCATATTTACATTTTATCCAACTAATATATGCTTGTAATTAAAAGGTGAAATTGTGCAGAAGTGTTTGAAAGTCTCACCATTTTATCCTCAGTCCTACTCCAGTTTGAAGGCTTTTAAAATTATTTAGGTTTTTTGGGAAGTGAACTCCATTTCTCTAAAAAAGTCTTACATGACTGCTTTGTTCTTTTTTCTTTTTTAAAGATTTTATTTATTTATTTGACAGAGAGAGATCACAAGTAGGCAGAGAGGCAGGCGGGGGCGGGGAAGCAGGCTCCCCACTGAGCAGAGAGCCCGATGCGGGGCTCGATCGCAGGACCCCGAGATCATGATCTGAGCCGAAGGCAGAGGCTTCAACCCACTGAGCCCCCCAGGCGCCCTTACATGACTGTTTCTTATTTTGCCCATTTTAGACATGATCTACAGATTTTCTCTTCTGATGGCAGTGGAGTCTGCTGGTCCTCGCTGGGTCCCCCAAAGGAAGGTATGTTACCACCTGAGTCTGTAGCCTACATTGTCACATTTCCTTAAGTTCCAAGTCTGTAGAGACACTGTGTACAGTTTCTCTTTATTCCTCATTTTACATTTTACTGGATAAAATAACATAATGTCCCTGCACTTTCTTTTACTTCTTTCCTTCCATTCTCACTTTCCTCTTTCTGTCTTCTGTGTTTTGAGATCACCAAATACAGTAGTACTTACAATCTATTAATTCAATAAAGAATTACGAGCTCTGTCCATGCATTGATTCTAAACGCTGAAACTCAGTAGTTACCTGATTATGATTTCATGAATATTGTTCACTGGGGAGTCAAATTATATGCTATCGTTGGGCTTTCTTCTAGCTGTTTTTAGTTGTTGTGGCCCTTTTTTTGGAGTTTCTAATTGCCCTTTTTCTGGTATTGTCTGTCTTGGCACCAAACCAGAGGCATCACCGAATCCCCCCCAAACCCCTGACCCTACCCGCTAACACCTGCTGATCTCTAACCAACTACCCTTTCTCTCTAATCTGGGCTGGATATTCCTTAGGCTGGCCGAAGAGACGTCACTTAGAATCTTCCTATTTTCCTTGCTCTCCTAGGCTGGCGTTCCACTTTCTTTGATTTTACACTATATGTGTTTTGCTGGAGCAAGTCTTAAGGCAATTTCCACAGAAAGAGTGTGGTATGAGGGACGCAAGGCTCTGGTTCTTCATGCGTCTGCAAATGTCTTTACTTGGCTCTCATAGTGAATTCATTAGCTATCAAATTCCAAATTGAAAATAATTTTTGCCTTATTACGTTGGAGAGTGTTATCTGTTAAAATTCAGGGTTTTTTTTTTTTTTTTTTTCCAAGTCTGATATCAATCTGCTTCTCACTACTGAGTGAACTGCTTTTTCCTCCCAGGAAAGTTTTAGGGTTCTTCTCTTTATCCTTTGTATTCTGAAATTTCAAGAATTTGGGACTCGCTGTGGATATTTTTCCCTTCCTTCACTATATCGCACACTTAGTGGGCCATCTCAGTCTGGGAAATTGTTCACCTAATTCTGGCGATTTCTTAATTATTTCTTTAATGATTATCCACTCCTCTTTCTCTCTCTAGAATTCACATCGGTCGGACAGTGGAACTTTGGAGTTGGTCTTTTTATGGCTGTATCTTCTGTCTCTTTGTGTTCAGGTTCTATTTGGAGAGAGATTTGCTTCCTTTTATCTCCGATTCTTTATTAATAATTTTTAATTTGACAATTGCACATTTCTATAAGGGCTTTTCCTTTGGGTCTCTGATCGCTCCTTTTTTCGTTTTTATACCTAGAGTTTTATATTGGGGGGGTGGAGTAGAGAAGAAAGCAGCCCCTCTACTGGTCCCCGCTCAGCAGCAGCGTCCTTCTGTTCCAACAGGACGGGTTGACTGCGAGGGATAAAAGTCGTCTGGGAGCATCCTGGTGAAGTCGCCGAGCGTGCTGTGATGGATGGAGGGATGGACCGAAGTGTGAAGGCCCCTCATGCCGCCCCATCCTGCCACAGACTGGACTTGGGACCCTGGGACGGAGAAAGTGCCACTTTGGCTCCTGCTTCTTGGGATTTCTGACACCACCTAGTGACACAGAATGACAAGCAGGAGGAGCAAAAGGCCCACAAGCTGGCGAAGCCATGAAGTTTCTCTGCTTGTCCGCGGCCATCCGGGTCACCTGCGCTCGGCCCTAGATTGCTGCTTTCTCCTCACACCCCTGTTGGAGGAGGTCATAGAGAGGGCGTGACCTCTGGTTGACCTGCGATCTGCCCTCCCAGCCCCGGGATCCGAGGCTCCTTGCTCCTGCCACTGTCCTTGGAATGTACCTTTTGCCCACCATTCCCATAGCTGACGGGGTCTCGAGAACTCAGCCTTGAGCGAGTAAGGTGTCCTTGAGGCTGTCTTGACCCAATCCGTAACTAAACCCTATTAAGGCCTGTGGATAACCTTTTAGGATTCTGCCCGGGGGGGTGCGGAGAACTGCTCGCCTTGCAGCCCCCCAAGCTGCTAACCTCCAACCCCGAGCGCCCCCAGTTTCTTGGGTCTTTCTGGCCGGGGTCAGTTTCAATCGGTGGGGCGACTCGGCAAGTTGCCAACTTACACCCGTGTTCTCATTATATCAGGTTACAGTGTCTGAAAACAGGAGCTTTTCCTCAGTTCTTTTCTGCTCCCTCCAGGTTACTTGTCTCCTTTCTTATCTTAATCTTTTGCTTAATGCTGCATTCTTTCCCCAATATATGATATTTGAAAGATGCATCACATTTAAAAATAAGTCTTCAGGGGCACCTGGGGGGCTCAGTCGGTGAAGCGTCTGCCTTTGGCTCCCATCAGGATCCTGCAGTTCCGGGAATGAGCCCCACATCCTGCTCCCTGCTCAGCGGGGAGTCTCCTCCCTCTGCCCCTCACCCGGCTCTCATGCTCTCTCTCTCAGATAAATAAAATCTTGGAAAAAAAATTAAGAGTACAGAAAAAGTCCAGTGTGTGTGTGTGTGTGTGTCCATTGGTCCACTGGTTTGGCTGAATGTGTCCGTAGCCAGCCCTTAGACTGCAGATTGGTAAGTAACACAATCTAACCCCCTCCCCGCCATCTTTGTGAGCCGCCACCACCACTAGCTGAGCTCCCTTTGATTTTGGTCAGTTTCTTTAGACAAGCGCCCAGTGTTATGCATTTTTGGACTGAATGTATAAGATGTGTATCTGCCAACATTCTGATCAAAGGATTAGGGGATGCGTTTGCTGGGGACACTGTGATTTTCAGGGCCCAATTTCCAGGTCTGGTGACTCCCAGTCTTGGGGGCAGGCTGGCGTCTCTCTAGGCTTTCCTGGGAAGGTTTTTTTCTGCCGGCTGCCGCCCCTCTTCTCCCTCATAGGTTGCAGGCTGTGGTTTCTGTTGCCCAGCCTCAGAATTCCTCGTTTGCTACTGCTGCTTCCAGAAATGTTCAGAAATATTTCACTTGCTAATAGCTTCCTACCTATTCTCTTCACTGTGTGGCTTTATATCATTTTTGTTCTTTTAACATCTTTTTGATGTGGCCTTGGAAGGCAGAGCAGATAAACATTTGTGCACAGTTTGCAATTTGGACTGGAAAATCCTCTGTATGTCTTTTTTCCCTCACTTGACATTTTGAAGTTTTTTTGCATCAAACATCTTTCTCTTATGCAGGTAATACATGTACATATTATAAAATTGAAGAGGTCTCAAAGGGTTAGACAGTAAATTTAAGTCTCTTTCATTCCTGTTTCCTAGGCGTCTAATTTCTTGTGTGTCCTTCCAGAAGTACTCCATGCAAACATATTCTTTTTAATTGAACAAATGTAAGCAGAAGCACAGAAACACATTGTTTTACACTTTTCCTTTTGCACTTACCAATACCTTGGAGTTCACATCCACAGCATAGAGCTTTTTAAAAATTGCTTTTAACTTCTGCAAAGTGCTTTACTAATGAATACATTGTAATTTATCTAACATTTTCTCCTGGGTTAACTTTAAAAAAATTGAAGTGTAATTGACATATGATACCTTATTAGTTTCAGGTTCTCACAGGTTAACCTAGGTTCTCCTGTCTTTTGCTTTCATAAGCAAAGCTACAATAAATTTTCTTTTATGCACACTATTTCACATATGCATAAGTAAATCTGTGATACATTCCTGCCCCTGAAATTGCTTTCTTGGGGGTAGGGGTGGTGGCGTATCAATTAACAGTCATGCCAATAATGTAGGCAATTGCCCGTGTCCCCACACGTTTGGCCACTTTGCCAGTTAAGATCCAATCAGAATCCATACCAGCTATTTAAGCAGAA
>JAQQSY010007198.1:0-10593 GCA_028646535.1 Procyon lotor
ACTGCCTATGTTCTCCTCTAGGATTTTGATAGATTCCTGCCTCACGTTGAGGTCTTTTATCCATTTCGAGTTTATCTTTGTGTATGGTGTAAGAGAATGGTCAAGTTTCATTCTTCTACATATAGCTGTCCAATTAAGAACCTCAGGTTTTAAGTCATGCCCCATGTAATGTTCAAAACATCCCTCAGTTCACATCAGGAAACAATTACTGAGCATTTGCTGTGTCAGGCATTACACTAGGCACCAGGCATACAGGAATGGAATTGGAGGTAAGACGGACACATAATATGTTGTGATAAGTAATCAGGAAAATCTGGCTATACACTGGGTATTTTGCAAGCACAGAGGAATACTTAGTCCAACTTTGAGTTAATGAATGACTCCCAGGAGAAAATAATACCTGGAAGGATGAGTAAGTGTTAGTCAAGAAAAGAAAATGTGTCTTTTTTAGAGGGATCAAGGTGAATGACGGCACAAAGTGCTAGAGGAACATGATGTGTATTTATTAGAGAGCAAAATATGATATTGAGAGTGAGGAGAAATTAAATGTGGAAGAAGACTGTATAAAGATGTAAAAGTATTTATGAGCCACTCTAAGGAACTTAAACTTCTTCTCATAGTCAATGGAGAGTTTAAGTGTTTTAAGAACAAGAGTGACATGATCAAGTACACATTGTAGAGACCACTTTGGTTGTGTGCAGAGGACTGGTTAAAGAGTTGGAGTAAGACAGGAGTAAAAGAACAGGAAGCTACGGAAATTGTGTAGGCAAGAGATGGGGAGGATCTCAACTTACCAGTAGGAGGTAAACAGGAACAGAAAGAGGGTATATGTCAGAAACATTCTGAAGAAATAATTGGCATGGTTTGGTGATAGAATGAATGAGGGCTATGTAGGATAGAGTTGAGTTAAGAATGACTTCCATGTTCCTGGAGAAGATTGGACCACCAACCAGGAGAATCAGAGTAGAGAGTGCAGGGATAATGGGTACTATTTTTGAAATTCTGACTCTGAAGTAGTGTCAAGTGCAGGTGCACAGCCTATATTTGGATTTTTATGACTGAGTCACAGGATAGAGGCTAAAACTGAAAGCAAAAGCATATATGTGAAAGATAAAGACATCAGACTAAATCAGATAACTCATCAGCAGTGTGTGAAGGGAAAAGAGCAATGGGATAAGATATTGAAGTCTGATTAACTTCAGTATTAAATAGAGGGAGTAGATGAAGGAGACTTACCTGCCATTAAAGGTAACAAGGGTGTCAAGTCTTAGATAACATCAAAAGGCATGAGGGATCAACAATATCCTATACCATCAGGGGGATATACCTTGTCCCTCTATATAAGCATTTTAGCAATGTTCCTCTATTTTATACTTTGCCATCACACAATGCTGGTATCTCATGAATAGCTTTTTAAAAAAATGATGTGAGACCATCCATAAGCCCATGAGGGCACACTAAATCATAATGCATCACGAAATGAAGAAGGGGTAGGAGCATTTGTTCACAGTTGTGACCTTCACAGTCATGCTGGAAAGCAGAGGTCTGTGGAGGTACACTTACGAAAGGGTTCACGCCAGCTCAGTACTAATGGAAAACCACAGATGGTTAGCTGCACATGATGGGCACACCCTCCCCAAGACACATTTTGAGCAAACTGATGCCCTTGTAGACAGCTATTTGGCTATTTGGAATCTACCTGTGAGTACTATAATGTGTGTTTTGATGTATACTTGATGTGGGTTTTTAATGTATCTTAGAATAAACTCTCTGCACAGCTATATTCTTTCCTGTGCCCCAAAGGGCCATTGTTTGTGAATCTTATTAAAAATTAACAAGAATCTATTTCCCATACTCGGTGTGTCACAGATGAAGAATGGAATATGTTGATAAGCACAAGCCATTCATTGATTTCAGAACCCAGAGGAACAAGAAAGCATCACAAATCATGTGATAGGACTGGGCAAACTCAATGATTTATCTAAATGATATTTAGAATTTCATGTGTCAATAAACCTCCTTGGTTACTATAAATCCAGAGAACTCTATTTCTTTTTGTGAGGGGGGAAAATACATTATCCCATGAATTGGATCCCAATTCATATATACCTGAGTGTGCCTGCTTTTAACTTAGGCCTTATAAGTTAGAATAAAACCACTCAAGTCAGCATCCCACCAGTGATGAATATAGAGCTTGAAAGAGGGCAGCTAAACTGAGAATTAACTTAGAGAACCTTGCTAATACTACAGAACCATTGTTGCCACGGACTCTTGTCAAAGGCACTCAAGTTCAATGCATATTTTGTTACCTTGGAAAAATGAAAAGAATGAACCCACACCCTACTAAAACTAGAAATAAAATAAAAGCTTTATGGAATACCGCCTGAAAAGTTCTGGGTCAGTCTTTTTTTACACAATAGCCCAAAGAGATTTAATTGGAATATTTCCCTCTGTCCACTTCAATACAGTTCTCAGAGAATACCTGAAATTCTGGGCAAGGGAATGATGTAGAAGACGCATAAACTTTAAGAGGCATTAAACAAGTTATTTATCCTCTGTAACCTGTTTCCTCATCTGTAAAGTGAGGATAGAACCCTCTAGTGCTAAGGTACATTATATAATGTATATAAATAAAACCTTTAATATAGTGCTTACATATAAAACAGATGATTAAGGGTGCTCATTATTACAATCATTATGGAGTTTGCAGTAATGCTCATTTACTACTTGCAAATTCAACTTGTCCTCTACTAGCAAGTGACATGAAAAGAATCAAAAACTGAAGATAAATCACGAGAAAAAAACAAAAAATGAACCAAATAATATTTATTAATTTTACTTATAAATTGGGGGAAGTTTTTCTATTATTCTCTTGAGTGGCTATGTGTGTATATGTGTTCTATAGAAATATATGCATTCTACAGAAACATAGTTTGACAAACCTGAGTCTGAGATGTAATGTAATTGTACACTCTGAAATACGCAAACTCCCTCTAAGCCAGGGAGGAATTCTAGCTCACCGTAAGAATCGAGTCTTTACATAGGACTTTTCTTTTCTTTTCTTTTTTTAAAGATTTCATTTATTTATTTGACAGAGAGAAAGAGATCACAAGTAGGCAGAGACAGGCAGAGAGAGGGGGTAAGCAGGCTCCCCACTGAGCAGAGAGTCCGATGTGGGGCTCGATCCCAGGACCCAGAGATCATGACCCGAGCTGTAGGCAGAGGCTTTAGCCCACTGAGTCACCCAGGCGCCCCAGGACTTTTCTTTATTATAAAATATATCACTCATTTTTATGCACAACAAATAGAAATGAAAAATAAATGACTGCAATAATTATGTCTAGTTCATCAGCTTGCTTCTTTTCCAAAGATACATGCATTCAGTGCTGTGATATTTTTTATATTGTACACATATCACATAGCCATGTTTTCTGTAACTCAAATTACTTCTCCTTTAAATGAGAGTTCAATACATCAGCATGCATCATCTTTCCAGGCATTCTGCCACCTGAACAAATTTGAGATGCCCCAAGCTAATGGATGAGAATGGCTAATTTCAGGAGTAGGCTATCAATCTTCAGCAATGAAGGATTACACTGAGTTTGAAGATATGATGAAGCAAGTTGGTGGAAAGAAGGTATTGTCATAATAAATGGGAAGCTAAATAATCATGATGCAGAACTTGTGGTACTTTGTAAATTACTTCTTATGTATAAAAATGTGTTGACCAAGTGAATACTGGTATCCCACCAGAAGAGAGAAATGTCACGAACAGTGTTTATAATGAAGAAACATCCCCAAGCACCATGGGGGGAAAAAATCCAAATATTCAACATTTGTTCATAATGAAAAGCTGAGAAAAGCAAACAGTGGCAGGAGATACAATAATTATAAAAGGGAAAGATGAAACTATTTCTGAACCTGACACTAACCCATGAACAGTTCCAAGAATGGGACGTTTAGCAGCCAAGGAGCATTTGTTATGAAATATATCTACCCACTCAGTCCACACTTAATGAAGCATGTGCTTCATTCCAGGCTCTGTCCTGGGCAATAGGGATTCAGAGAACATCAAGAAGCTGCCTAAGACTCTCTAGAACTCTGAGTATATTTGAAAAACAGATAAGAAAGTGGAACAATCACTGAACAACAAATTAACTGACATGGGGTCACGGATGAGGATCACCTCACTGGGCGTGAAGATGCCAGTAAGCTTCTTAAAGGAAATTACACTTGAGCTGACTTTGAGGTGTAGGAACCCTAAAATGAGGAGAAGGTATCAAAAACTTTCCAAAATACAAAATTTCAGAAGTATCAGAGCACATGGGGTATTTAGTGGAACAACAAGTCGTGTTTCATTGAGGAACGCCTTGTATTGGGTAGGCGAATGTCTATAGGAAGATGACAGGGACTCAGTCTTGAAGCCTTGTGTAAAAAAGGGATTCAAAGATGTCTGGTGTCTAGGTCCTTCTGGAGATTTGGCTCCAGGGCTCTGCGTGTTTCTGAGGTGACAGCAATGTCAGTATTGTTACTTACCAATGGGTTGCCATACAAGGGCAAATTCGCGAATCATCTCTGAGTGAGAATGACCGGGATATTTTTTCTAAAAGTCTCCCAGAATCTTGAGCCAAGATTGAGAAGCCAAAATCTAATGCCAAATGGGAATCTGAGGACTAGACAGACGAGTGCAGGAAGCAGGAGGACAGAACAGAAAAATTGGTATCAATCTGGACAAAATCTCGAGGCAGCTGAAAAAGCCGTGGTGGAATGTGTTGGCACTCCTGGCAGTTTGTTTGTGTGGGTGGTTGGTCTGAGGATCCACAGTAGATCAGTCATGTCACACAGTAAGATCTCAGCAGGGTGTGTGCAAGAGACCATTTGCTTATTTATGTATGTGCCTCTGTGCAATGATTCACCTTAGAGTCAAGAATCTCTCCCATGCAGAAAACCTTTTAGGAATATTTACTACCCACGGGTAACTTACCCCTTCAGAATAATTCTCTGCTTGTTCATCACCACACACCAAGGCCTATTAGAGCCCCCAGAGTAGATGTTATCTGAATTGAAAGGAAATGAAAGAGACCTCCAATATAACCCCCACCCTCACCATTAGAGGCCAGATTCAAATTGTGGCAGATCAGTGGTTTCTAAGCCTTCCTCAGTTTTTTGTTTTGTTTTGTTTTGTTTTAAGCCTTCCTCAGTTTTAATTTTAAAGCTGATCAGCTATAGAAGTGATAATATGAACCTCAATTTTATATCAAAATTAAAACAAACAGGGTGCCCTGGTGGTTCAGGAGGTTAGGCATCTGCCTTCAGCTCAGGTCATGATCCTGGAGTCCCAGGATCAACCACACATTGGGCTCCCTGTTCAGTGGGAAGCCTGCTCCTCCCTTTCCAGCTCCCCCTGCTTGTGTTCTCAATCTCTCTCTCCCTCTGTCAAATAAATAAAATAAAAATCTTTCTTAAAAACCCAAAATTAAAACAATTATAATACAAAATAGTAAATTAAAAGTTAAAATAAAAAGGATACGAATATCAGACTTTATAACAATATGTTTACAAAGCATTATTTCTATGACATTGAAAAAAAGATTTTTAAAATTTAATTTAAAAATTTTTTTACAGATTTTATTTATTTGAGAGAGAAGAGCATGCATGCGATGGGTGGGGGGCAGGAACAGACGGGGAGGAAAGGGACAAGCAGACTCAGCTCTGAGTGGGGAGCCAGACGTAGGGCTGGATCCCATGATCCTGAGATCATGACCTGCACTGAAGCCTAGAGTCCAAGGCTTAACCAACTGAGCCACCCAGGCACCCTAACAGAAGTAATTTTTTTTTTTTATAATCAACAAGTGAAACAAATATATTTTATAATTGAAAATCAGTTTATAGTTTTACAGATCATTTGTAGATATATAACAAGATCTTGAAATTTCAAGAACTGAAATGAAAGAAATAGATGATCTGATGAAATCCCTTCCTATTCTGGATGAGTGGAGACCAGTGAAACGATTTAATCCAAAGTTCTTTCTGTACAAATCTTTTTGGGACTTAGATGATACATGAAAAACAAGTACATTAGAATTTTTATTTTCTCTAACTGTGAATGTTAAGTATAAGCACTGTACAAAGGTGACTATATTTGCATCTCTATTCTGCAGCACAGAGCAAAGCATTTGATAGGAAATCAATGAATATTTGTTGGGTGAATTAATAAATGAATGAATGTTATGCCACCTATGTAATCTGCCTATGTAGGGGGAAAAAAGTATCACACATAGAATTGCTAATATATATCCGTTCTGTTCATTATCTATACTAGACTTCACCCAGGAACTGTTTGCTTAGTAATGTATACCAGGTCCCTGATTTTGTTCCACATTAGTGAATGTAGGATTTTTAAGACTTATGAGTTCAGTAGTATCAAAGGTTTCCTATCCGTTATTCCTAGAAGCTTAACACAATTATCTACCTATGTGGATTTTACATTTACCAGATCAGCTCTGAGTACAGGTTGATTATGGGTTAACACCATAATCTTTAGCACTCAAGGGAGACTAAATTGTTTTATATATGATCCTTTCATATTTTTATCGCAAAGATTAAGAATTTGGTTTGAATGCATGAAATTTCTCTAAGATGAGCCATGCTATCAACACATTAAACGATATCTCTTTCCAGTGGATGTGAAACTGATCAAGATGGTAAACTAAATTAACATGTTCTTCGAGTCCAACAAGAAGAGGCCAAGTGGAGCCACGAAGGCATATGATATGATGCTATCTAACACTTTCATTCAGAAAACTCCTTGTCTAAAAGACATCATCCACTAGCCAGGGTCCATTGTAAACAGATGACTAGAGATACTAGCTTCGTACTAAAAGAATAATCAATATTTTCTTTTTATTAGATTTTCTTTCAGAAGATTCTTTATGTGAGAAGTCAGTAGGGTACTTATTGCTCAGAGCTTATATAAAATCGTTATGTGGGCTAAGTGTTACTGGGATTGTGATCTTTAGTGGGATCTCTGCTTCAGAGACACCCTCCTGCTAGTAAGAAAGGGAGCAGCAGCAGTTGGTAACAGTGGGAGTCTTCAATTATGGGACCGCAATTTATTGCCATTCCCTTCCTTCTGGATTCCATAGAACTCACTCTGCAATGCTCTGACAATGTTGTTGAGCAAATGACACGGAGAGAGAATTTTCAAAGAATTCTGTCTGTGGCAGAAGACACAATGACAGTTTTCTGATGTTTCATTTTTGCTCTTATATTCAATAGAAAATAAAGATTGCAGTGGTACCATGCGACATCTCACGACTTGGATTCCTTTCCTTTCAGTGAAACTGAAATTCCCGTGCCTGTTGGTTATTAATATTGTCCCAGAATGATTATAGAAAAAAATGCCCACCTGTCATTAATGCAAAGCTCTAGATGAAAAAAAACCAAGCATCTCTCTTTTAATAGCAGAAACATTTGAAATGTATTAGGAAGACATCCTATAAAAAAATGACTTATGTTTCCTCTTAGGCACCTGTTTTGTCCTACGAGATTGTATTCATGTTTCAAAGTCTTATTATTTAGGGTACTGAATAAACTGAGAAGTTGCTACTATTTAGAGTATATATTAAATAAACATATTTGTAACTGGTTGATTAAAGAATTTGAATTCATTGGAATGTTATGATGAACTAGATTTATTTGTTCTAATAACTTTTATCTTATGTTGACTGTAAACTTCTCATTGGGTAAAAGGTCTCTCCGTGACATCATAGCCAAATTTCATAACTTTCCTGATACTCATTGTCACTAGAATAGTCCCATTTTATCATTTGAGGCTCCAAAGTGTTTGTTTTAATTTTTTTAAAAGATTTTATTTATTTATTTGTCAGAAAGCAAGAGAGAGAGAGAGAAAGTACAAGTAGGGGAGGCAGCAGGCAGAGGGAGAAGCAGGCTCTCCATTGAGCAGGTGGCCCAATGTAGGACTCAATCCCAGGACGCTGGGATCAAGACCTGAACCCAAGGCAGATGCTTAACCAACTGAGGCACTCAGACATCCCCAAAGTGTTTGTTTTAAAACCATAACACCAAACTCTTTATAAAGTTTATCTCCTTTCAGTGTTCAATGCTAACTAGACAGAAGCTAGGCACTGTGCATGTATTATCTCGATAGAACACTATAAAGTAAATACTTTTATTCATCCACATTTTACAGATGAGGAACTTGAGATTCATAAAGGGTAAATTACTTGTACAATTTGCATAAGAACAAGCAGCAAATAATCTTAACTTCTTAATTCTACATTCTGAGCAATTCCCAGTAGACTACACCAGACAACATTAAAGAAAGTGCCACTATTGCCATTTGTATGACAGGTAGGCCACTTTTTAAGGAGAGGTATTTGTAATTGTCGACAATGACATTCTTTAAACATACATCTTGCTATTTCTCATGAAGGATCCACACGTTAAAAATTTATAAATCTGTTTTCTCCCTTAAGAAAAAAATTTATTCTGCAGTTTTCTTCATGGACCCTTGATGTGATTGATTTCTAACAGCCAATCGTTATATACATCGAGGGATCAGCAATGTTTTTAATATCACTATTGAGTGCTTTAGTATATGGACAGCATGAGCCATAAAATCAAGTTGCCTTACAAGTTACATCACTGAATGTAAAGAAGACCCTTGGGCGTTTATTGTTTCTTTTCTTTTTCATTCAGAGGGGGGTGGCAGTTTTTGTATAATAATCGTTCCGAGAGTATACATTCCCCATTTTGCCAAATTGATTCTTCTCTTGTACCTATATTCTCCACTGCCTCTGATTTCTGTTTGATTTGTAAAGCATAGCGACTGTTAGACATTCATTTAGTTTGCTGTCTGCCTGACCATTTTTTTTCTCTTGGCCAATATTTGATCTTCAAACCTATGTTACCAGGAATTGCTGATATGTGTATTTTCAATTTTCTCAAGTACTCCCTCAGCAGATTTGTAGTAACAATTACAATTTTCTGTAATGTTCCTTTTTAGATTGACTTAGAAGATGCTCTAGGTATTCTCCCAAAATTCTCATGATTTGTTCTTTCTCTTCTTTTGATAATATTTATTTTGTTTTAGTGTTTTTCTTTCTTTTTTTTAAGATTATATTTACTTATTTGAGAGAGAGAGAGAGAGAAGGCACAAGCAGGGGGAGGGGCAGAGGGAAAGGGAGAAGCATACTCCCCGTGGAGCAAGGAGCCCCATACGGGCCTGGATCCTAGGACCCTGGGATCATGACCTGAGCCGATGGCAGACTCTTAACCAATTGAGCCACCCAGGCACCTGTTTTAGTGTTTTTCTACTTTAAGGTACTTAGGTAAGTTTTCTAAGTCTCCTTCATTTTTCTTTGAAAAACACTATATATTATGATTTGGAATTCGCCCAAAGCATTTAAAGAATCTTAGCAAACACGAAAATGTTTATGTTCACCTCAACCAAAATAGCTCACAGATATGTAATGAGATCCTTTCAACTGATGCCCAGATGGTCATGTGAAGTTCAACTTATCCTGGCAACCCAACTTTTAGGGGGAAGCAAACCTAATTGTTGCTAAAACTAGGAAAATAAGACCCCAAATTCAAGATTGAATTCATCTAAAATTTACCTAAAAATTTTAGGGCTGTTGCTTACTTGCCCAACCAATTATCCAGGTCGTTTGATTCAAATGGAATCTTCAGGGGTTGGACCATAATTCCTACTTCATTTTCTATCCCCCATCTGAATAATTGTCCTTCAAGCAAACCTGAAATAATTTGTAACAGACATTTTAAAAATCATTTTGTTTTATTTTATTTTCCATAATGATAAGTATACTCCTTAAACCCCATCCGCTATTCCCCCATCCCCCCACTCCGCTCTAGTAAACTTCAGTTTGTTCTCCTTGGTTAAGAGTCTGTTTCTTGGTTTGTCTCTCTCTTTTTCCCTTTGCTCATTTGTTTTTTTCTTAATTTCCATATAGGAGTAAAGTCATTTAGTGTTTGTCTTTCTCTGACTGACTTATTTCACTTAGCGTTATACTCTCTAGCTCCATCCATGTCATTGCAAAGGGCAAGATTTTATTCTTTTTTATAACCGAGTGATATTATATTACTGTATAATAATGTGTATATATACACCACTTCTTCTTTATTCATTAATTTATCATTGGACACAGGCTGCTTCTCTAGTTCAGCTGTTGTAAATAATGCTGCAATAAACATAGACGTGCACGTATCCCTTTGAATTAGTGTTTTTGTAGTTTTGGGGTAAATACCCAGTAATGCAATTACTGGATCATAGGGTAGTTCTACTTTTAATTTTTTGCGGAACCTCCATACTGTTTTCCACAGTGGCTGCACCGGTTTGCATTCCCACCAAGAGCGCATGAAGGTTCCTTTTTCTCCACATCCTCGCCAACACTTGTTGTTTCTTGTGTTTTTAACTATTCTGACAGGTGTGAGGTGACATCTCATTGTAGTTTTAATTTGCATTTCCCTGCTGCTTAGTGATGCTGAGCATCTTTTCATGTATCTATTGGCCATCTGGATGTATTGTTTGGAGAAATACTATTCATATAC
>JAQQSY010007199.1:0-10592 GCA_028646535.1 Procyon lotor
TCACAGCGAGACGTGCAGCTAGGATCCAGTGTCCCTGCCCTGGATCTGTCTTGGGGCCCGGGGTGGCAGAACCCTGAGGCCCCTCACCTCCCGCAGTCGGATGTCCCCATCATCAGAGATCCCTTCCTCTGGGGCTCTCTCCCAGGTGGGATGGCTGAGCCCGCGCTGTAGCCAGGGGCTTCTCTGGACAGCGATGTGGGTCTGTCTCTGGGGGTGCAACAGCGTACTCGAGCTTTCCATCCCCTGCTTGCTTTTTCTGGGGGCTTCCATAAGTCTATGCTGGGCGGGGAGGGGCGCAGGGCCAGATTGGCTCTATCTGGGTCAATAGCTAATGTTCCCTCTTATCCCTGAGTGTTCTGGGGGACGGCTTTCCACTGGCTACCCCCAGGTTCTTACGGAGGCTCTAAAGTTGATGGGAGGGTCCTCAGAGGGCATAAGATGGGGCAGGGGTGTCAGAAGGAGCCCCTAACCGCAGGGCAGCCAGGGCAGCTCTCTTTTTGGTCTGCTTAACAAACTGAATTTTTCTCTGACTTCATGTGAAGAAAATGAGGAATTTCTAGAATCTAAAAATTTTGAGAATGACTGTTTCAGTCTAAGCTGGAATTATTGAATTTCAAAACTGTCATATTCAGCAGGAATTATTGTTCTAGCCAGGGCCACCTGCCCCCTCAGTGCAGCCCTGCGTGTTAGCTGTCTATCGCTATAAAACAAGTTAGCTCAAATATTAGCAATTGAAAGTATCACACATCTCTTCACACTTTCGTGAGTCGGGAATCTGGGTCCTCTGATTCCGGGCTTCTGCTCTTCTGCAGTCAGCGTGGGTGCCAGGGCCACAGTCTCTGAAGGCTCGCCTGGGGCTGGACAGTCAGCTTCCAAGCTCACTTCCAAGTGGCTGTTGACAAGATTTGTTTCCTCAGGGCTGTTATTGGTCTGAGGGCCCCATTCTCTTCTGGCTATTTGCTGGAGGCCTCCCATGGTTCCTTAGCCCATACATCTCCCCAAAGGGAGCCCACAACTTGGCGGCCACCTTCCTCAGAGTGAGCAAGTGACAGGGAAAAGAGAAGGTGAGCGAGACCGAAGTCACCGTATTTTGTTCCACCCCAGTTTCAGAATTGACATCCATCACTTTTGTTGTATTCTACTTGTTGAAAGCAAGTAATCAGGTCCAGTCCATGCTCGAGGAGGAAATTACAAAAGGACATAACACCAGGAGGTAGGAATCATTGGGAGCCAATACTGGAAGCTGCCCACCGCACCAATGTATGACGGAGTTTGGGATAGTTAGATTAAATTGTGAATAATTGAAAGCCTGTATTTTTGTCTATTTCCCAATTTTAGGATGCCTCTCTCTCCTGGCAGTCACCCTTGTTCACACCATGGTTGTGAACAAAAATTTTCATGCTTTGTTGGCCTCAAACTCGTTTTTTAAAATGTGACATTTCAGGCAAAGTGTTTCTCACTTCTTAGCTGAATTGTGTCTTTCCCCCCCACCCCCCCAACTCATGCTTTTATGGAATGTTGAAGAGGATGAGACTTTGGATTGGATTTTCTTTTTTTTTTTTTTCTCCTTTCTTTAAGGAGAAAAAAACTTGGCTAGAGTTGAGTGCCTCCTACTCCCCATTAGAAATCTGACATTTTCATTTTGCTTTTTCAGCCTCTCTAATCTTCATGTAGCCGGAGGTGGGGGTGGGGTCCACCCAGCAGAGTGTTACAATAATCCCACCCAGTAATAACCACGGTGTGCCTGAGGGTTTCGGTGGAGACAGAAAGGGCCCAAGCCCATCCTCTTTCCAAGGTGATGAAAAGTTGATCTGGGCAGGGCACCAAGTGTCACTTATGAGATTCCAACTGGCATTGTCCCTGGCACCTGGCCCTGCCCGTGGTGTTTGTGGAGGGTGGGCTCCATCATCTGAGCAGGAGGGGTGACCTGGCACCAAGCTTGGGGGCATTCAGGATCCTTGGCGCAGGTCCTGGCTGGGACCAGGGCACCATGGAGACGAGGAAACAGACGAAATGACTCATCTTGGCTCTGAGCCCAGAATACGTACGCTAATGCCTTCATGCAGACAAAAATAAGATTATAAGAGATTGAGTGCAAAAAAAAACAACCTCAAATGATACTTGCCTTTAATCCTTCCACTCAGAAACCCAATAATTTGCTGAGATGCAAAGTGCCAAAGAGAAAACCATCACATTAGTGAAGTTGTTTTGAAGTCAGTCCTTTCCTTTCTGCAGCTAATACTGCACTAGGGGTAGACATCGCCAACGCTCAGCAACGTTCAAGGTTCCCCTCCTCTCCCAGTCCCATAGGAAGGTCACGCTGTCCAGCCCTTAAAGTTAGGTGCAGACATAGGATCTTGTGTGGTCAATGAAATCTGAGAGCAAGTGACACGTGTTGTTTTCAGGCTGAATCACTAGTTCTGGTATACCATTCCCTATGGTCTCTTGCCATGCCTTGGTGATCGTGGGAGCATATATTCATATGATGGCATCGTCACGTGGTGGAGCCTCTGTCAGCCCAGATCCCTGAGAGATTATGATGAACAGAGTCCTCTAACAGCCCTGTTAGATGTAGGGAATGAGTTTTGTTGCATTAAGCCAAGGAGATTTGGGTGTTATTTGTCATTGCCACATAACTTTGCCTGTCCTGACTAGTAAACCCACCATCTTGAGCCCCAATGTACTGTTTGTAAGTACATGAAAAGCTTCCAACTTCCCCTGAACTTCTCCTCAAATTAAGACTGGTTTCTCAAGTTCCTCCAAACAAGAACTTGTTATAGACAAGATGGCCGCTGACTTCAGCGAATCGAAATTGCTGCCCCTGAACTCGCACGTGATGAGAAGGAAAGGAGCATTTAAAAGCTCTGTCACTGGGAACAGACACTTTAATGGCTCTGTCAGTGGAAACCTAAAGTTGAAAATAGCCAAGTGCTCGCCTTTCAAGATCTATACTTCAAATGAAATGACATAAGAATAAACCTGTAGGACTTAGGTACGTGGTGCTATTTCAGAATTATTTGAGCTAAATAATTGCTGTCAGACACATTGTGATGTATATTTTCTATTTTGATCTTTTAAAAATTACAAAGGAGAAGGCAAGAGAAAAAAAGTCCCACACAAGAGGCTGGACAATTGCTCATTAACCGCAACCTTAAAAAAATCAAAGGAGCCCAGATTGCATTTATTTCCATAATGAGTGGCGCTGTGAAAGGACGCGAGAAGGTTACACAGTCTCGAGGATAAAGCGTTAAAATTATGAGCATCAGCTTGGTGCGGTGGGTAAGTGTTGCTTTCGCTCACCAGCCTTCATTTGCGTGACTTTTAATAAGACAGTGTCTTCTTTCTTGATTTTCCTGGGGATTAATTCCCAGCCCACCCTAGAAAGTGTAGATTCTGCCCTCGACTCCAGGAATGAGTTATTGTGGGCTTAGTCCAGAAACCTGTTTCATTCTCTCCAGTCCTGGTGATTGGTTCAGAGAAGGACATGTAACCCAACAGAGCTACATGAGAGATGGTCTTGGAATCCTGGAAGGTCATCAAAAGCTAATCTGTATTTTCCTCACTTGTGGATCTGCAGGTGAAGAGGCATATCTTTGCATCAGATTTCAGGTCAGGTTCGGGTCCACGTGTCTCCATCCCAGGCTCCAAAGATGCTGGGGGCTTTCCCTTCTCGTGCTCGTGCCAAAAGGGCAACTGCCTATGCATCCCATGGGAGCATTTTTAAAGGCTTTTCTCATGTCGTCCACTCATATCCCATTGGGCAAGCAAATCACATGGTCAAGAACAGAGTCTGAATAAGGATATAGCTCTGCTCACTCTCCAGGGAAGCATCCAGAAACCACATGACAGAGGAAAGGGTTTGGGATAAATAATCCAACCTATCAGCTGGATTGGCTCTGAACCATTGAGTGACAAGAACAGTTGAGTTTTCATCTGTGTGCAACACAGAGGGTGTTGACTGAGGCTCTGGGTAGTCTGCATAGCTCCTGGCCACACTCACACACGTGTTGATTTCTCCTTCAGAAGAACCTCAGAGACTCTCTAAGTGGAGCAGAAAGTTGGTGAAAGATCAATGACAGAAGACAATAGAGGGGAGGATGAAATTTGGACTGTCACCCTTCTCATTTTCAAAGCAGTCTTTGGGCACTGGTTTCCAGCTATGAGCATGGACATCAGAAAATTCAGCCTTAGGTGGAGGCCACCCTGAATCGAGGGAGTGACCGAGTCAAAGACTTACAAAATGAAAGGGGTTTCTCTTCCTTCTAGACACCCGTGGTCACCGAGACACACAGTCTTCTCATCCTTTTGTTGACACTATTGTTCACTGCGTGGATGCAAATCAGAGAGCTAAGCTATGGCCACAAATAGGAAGGACTTGTCAACTGTTATTGAGCCAGAGTCTGGGGGTCAGAATGGAAACTCCTCTACTTTCCAGCCATGTGACCTGAGCAAGTGACTTCCTCTCTCTGTTCCTCAATATCCTCATTGGTAAAATGGAGTTGATACCAGCACTTACAGCGTTATCACGAGGATTAATTCAATGAATAAGTAGAGTGCCTAGAAGGGTCTCTCAGTAGGTGATTTTACTATTAAAATCAGTAGTAGCAGCATGATGGTGCTTCTTGTTTTCTTTTAACGGAAAATGGGTGTTTACAAAAGACAAAGGAAAGAGGAAGAAAGAGGAAGAAATCAAAAGCACTATCCAATCTCAGAGAAAACCACATAGAGACATAATTGATTAGATTTGTGTCAGAGACTCCAGGTCTATGCAGTATTCCTTCTTTCCTTCTTCCTTTTTATCTGAACCCTTATTTTTCTTTCCAGAAGCTGCAGTCCCAGCTAAAAACAGTTACCAGTCTCCCTTTCATCCTGGGATGGTACATAGATCGAGCCAACAGTTACGAAATCTAAGCTACTGGGTGGTACTTTCAAGGAGTCTTTAAAAGCAGCTAGCTCAGCAGACAAGAGTTCTTTGCTATTGTCTGTCTTCTGGAATTTGGTCTTGTGGGCTGGGGCTCTGGCAGCCATCTTGAGACCATAAGGACAGAGCTAACAATAAAGATAGAGGCATAGAAAGCCAGAAAGAGCCTGGGTTATGGTGTTCTCATGAAGCCATGGTACCATCTATGGAAGGCATACCTCTAGACTTGTTTAGCATGAGGAAAAATAACCCTCCAAGTTGTGCTTGGTAGGGAAGGTGGGGAGATCTCTGTAACTTGTATCCAAAGCAAGGGTCAAGAAACTTCATCCCTATTTTGCAACCACCTATAACAAACTACCTCCCGCTATGACAGTGTGTCTAGTTCTCTTCTTTCCAGGTGGGCTCTTTTTTGAACCGGAATGACAGATATTGCTACCACTTTTCCATTTGCATGGAAAATAGCGAATTATAATGGATCATTTTCATTTCACCATGCTAAAAAATCCTCTCCTGAAGTCAGTAACCAGAGAGCTCATTTAAGAAGTAACTTCCTGATCATCATATTTTTGAATAGATACATATTTTAATTTGCTACCCCTGCTGAGATGCCTATTGGCATCTGTGCTAAGCCCTGGAGATTTCACTGTTATTTTTCTAAAACTGATCCAAGTCAGCCCTCAGATAACCTCCAACTGCTTGCATTTGTTAAGGGGTATCATAGAATCATGAAATCAAGATCAGGAAGGAACTTTAAGAATAATTAAATAGTTAATAGTTGAGATCTGCTTCTGTAATAGGGCAAAAGTTTGTAGAAGTTGCCAAAGGCCAAGGCACACCAGAGCCTTGTTCAGTCGTAGAAAAATCTAGAGGTATTTCAGGATATATACTCTGGGGAAGGAGCTTCCTGCCCCTCTGCCTGAATTTTTCTGATCCGAGCATCTCTGGGATTATATTTCTCCCAATTTTTTGGATGGGATCATCCATGAATATAACCAAAGGAGATCCAATCAGAATTAATCCCAGATCTTTTGTGGAAGCTGCTGGACAACATCCCCCATCCCTTTGCTTGAGAATCTCAAAGGATGCAAGGACGCAGACACTGAGGTAACAGGTCCCTGAGGGTGAACCAACACCAAGATACCCTGATGACTTTCTCTGAATGCTGGATCTCACTGTACTTGACACCCATGTAAGATGACATATAACTTATTGTCCAAACCAAGGCACTTGGGGAACTAAATGGGGGCACTCTTAATAATTATTACAATTGTTAATTAGCAGGCATAAATCAGGGCTGTCCTGGGCCAACTCTCAGCTGACCTCCCATTTATATGAGACAAGAAATGCCCTTCTTGATAACGCAGCTCCAAAACCTCATAATAATTTCTTCTGCTCAAGTTACCCAGGGGGCCAATCTGTGACTTGTCGGTAGGTTGGCAAAATAAGTTGTTGCTTAAGCTGGGTCACTTTGGAGAGTGAAAGAGGCTGTTGTTAGCGATGAAGGAGGTGAGTGGGCACACTCTAGGACCTCCCCATTCAGACCAAGACACTTGCTTGCCCCAAGTCCTGAGCATCCGAGGAGCCTGGCTCCATGCTGAACGTGGAGGACACCAGGATAAGTAAGGCACTAGGGCACGAGTCCCTTCCTCCAGGTGCCCACGTCTTAGTAAGAGGCATAAACACCTAAAACCACCACTCAGCACAAGACACCGAAGCCCATCTGCTCAGCGGCCCCTCTGAATTGTGCTCACATTCGGGGTTTGCCTCTGTTGGTTAACACTTAGAGATGATGGTTTGCTGAGCCAGCGAACTTGACCTCTTCCCTCCTCTGGCATTGACCGAAAAATTCCAGCCCTTCAAGTACAAATGGCAGGCCAGCCGTGGTTTAATATTTGAGATACCTTCTGATCCTCTACTATAAGAATTTCAGCCCAGGAGCCTTGGAGTTGGAAACCCCTCATCTCCAGGTCAGGGAGACACTGGGGATGGAACAGAGAGCTCTGTCCCCCTCCTCCGCCCATCACACCCATCCTAGGTCAGATCCGAATCTGCTCTGATGTAGGTTGGGTCACTGGCCTGCTCTCCTTGGCAACTTCCCTTTGGGAATTGAAACAGCGCTGTGACTTGCCTCTTAAAGCTTTCCTGCTGCATGATGGGAATTCTGACCTGCACGGAGTCAAACCCGGTGCCTCTGCAAGTCACTCCCACCTGACCCCAGGGCTGTCGGGACCAGGCTGCAGGGCTGCGGGTCAGCAGCGCGCCCCGCTGTGAGGGTCGGGATTGTCAGCTCGGCCTTGCCTCCTGATTGACAGACACGCAAAGGCTCGCCCTGTGCCGGCCTCTACTGACGCCTGCTCTGTTTTGGGTCCTAACACTACCGCTGACTGCAAAACAGAAATCACCTTCCCAAGTGGTCTTTAGGTGGGACATGCAGATGACTTAAACATCAGCATAACATGAAAGGATATGCATTTAATGGGTTTGCTTCCATTCCAAGAATGCTACTCCCCGCATAGGTACCCACATTCTTGCCTTTTGATATCTTTCAGGGGCGCCTGGGTGGCTCAGTGGGTTAAAGCTTCTGCCTTCAGCTCAGGTCATGATCTCAGGGTCCCCCGCATCGGGCTCTCTGCTCAGTGGGGAGCCTGCTTGCCTCTCTCTCTGCCTGCCTCTCTGCCTACTTGTGATCTCTCTCTGTCAAATAAATAAAATCTTTAAATATATATATATATCTTTGAGAGCTTCTTCATGCAAACACAGAAATATAAACCTACCTAACCTCACCCTGGCTCCTCTCGTACACAAAAACACTCTTCTTTTTCTTTCTTTCTTTTTTTACTTGTTTTATTTATTTTTTCTTTTTTCTCCTGTCTTTTTTAAATTTAATTTTATTTTTTTCAGTGTTCCAAGAGTCATTGTTCATGCACCACACCCAGTGCTCCATGCAATCCGTGCCCTCCTCAGTACCCACCACCAGGCTCGCCCAACCCCCCACCCCCTCCCCCAAAAACCCTCAGTTTGTTGCTCAGAGTCCACAGTCTCTCATGCTTCGTCTCCCCTCCGATTTCCCCCAATTCACTTTTCCTTTCCTTCTCCTAATGTCTCCTCATGTCTGCCATGTTATTCCTTATGCTTATCCTTCCTTATCCTTGTTCACTTATTCCATATGTGAAACCATATGATAATTGACTCTCTCTGCTTGACTTATTTCACTCAGCATAATCTCCTCCAGTCCTGTCCATGTTGATACATAAGTTGGGTATTCCCACAATCGCCAAACTGTGGAAAGAGCCAAGATGCCCTTCAACAGATGAATGGACAAAGAAGATACTGTTCATATATAAAATGGAATATTACAAAAGCACCCTTCTGTCTATACTGCTGGGCATCTTGCTTCCACTTACGAGATCTCACATGTATTCAGCAATCGTTCTGCCGTAATCCCGTATTCAACCATTCCCCGATGTTTCAGTATGTGGAGATTTCAGTCTTTGTTTGTGTTTTTGTGTCTGACCAGTGTCCTGTAGAATCATTGCCTATTTTTGGTTCTCACCAACAACACCATGATGAGCCGTGTGGCCTTGCTTATGAGTAGTTGTACACGATTCCCTGCAACAGAGACTCCCAGGAGTGGGATTTGCTGGTACAAAAAGTAAGTGCTTATCTCAATTTTTAGGGTATTACCAAAAGGCTCCCCAAAGGGAGAGCGCTATTTCAGCCCTGCTCACCACGTGCGGGGACACCGGTTTCCCCACAGCGTCATCAACACAGAGTATTGTCAATCTTTCGAATTTTTGCCCATCCGGTCCATGAGAAATAATACATCTGTCTAGTTTGTTATGATCAAAACCGTCTATATGACAAAGACGTCTAGCAGGTCCTATCCCAAGTAGTCCCACTCTCTGTCACTGGTCACACCCCGGGGAGGACAGGATGGGGCTGGTCCTGCTGGGCGTGCGACACGACGCTCCCAGGGCAGTGAGGACAGAGGGCTGCCTGTGTGACCCGATCCCGCATGTCTCCCTGGTTTTGTTCCTGTTTCTGTGTTTATTTTTGTTTGTGTCTTGGGAAGACATGGAACGTCGTGCTGAGGAGAGGCCAGTAGTGAAGGGCCACACGCGATGACCGGTGCCCCAACCATAGCGTCGCTTCCCAAACTTGCCGCACGCGGGGAAGCAGAGGTACAGTCTCTCTCTCGCCTTCCTGAGCGGTACGAGCTGTGTGTCAGGTTACCGAGGGGACCCGATGGAGTGTGATATGCCGCACCATCCGACAGCGAGCCGCCTTGTTACCTTTCCCTGGGATAATATTGGATTTCATACCGAGAACATCAACAAGAGAAAGTGCATACCTAACAGCTCAGATCTGCGGAACATGTGTTTCTGCTCAATTTCTGCACCTTTATTGCTCGATCTGACACTGCGATTCTTTCTGCTGGGTAATGGCCTGATTCCACTCATCTGTCTCACATCTAATTCAAGTCGAAGTCTATTAGGAAAGCCAATTCCTGGCCTATTTGTGTCCTTTTTCACAAATTATTGTTGCTGATACTCTCAGGCTACAGTTGTTTTGTTTTTTTTTTCCCTCCAAGCTCCAACAGCTGAAAACATGCAGATAATGTTAAGGGAGATCTCATATTCCTTTTTCATGTTATTTTAAATGAAAGATGACAATCTGGAATTCCAGGGAGACAAATGTCCATCTGCTGTAAGTCATGTACTGCAGGTTTTTTGTTGCTGTTGTTCAAGATTTATTTATTTATTTGTTTGTTTATTTATTTATTTATTTATTTGAGAGAGAGCACCAGAGGGAGAGGGAGAAGCAGGCACCACTGGTTCCTTCAGAGAGCCTGATGTGGGGCTCGATCCCAGGACCCCGGGATCATGACCTGAGCCGAAGGCAGATGCTTAGCCCACTGAGTCACTCAGGCGCCTCTGTACGGCAGTTTTTTGTTTTTTTTTTTTTTAAAGAAAACCCAAAGCAGGAGAGGGAGCTGACCTTTACTTTGCTCCAAAGCCAATTCTCTGGACATCTATGTGTTTCTGGATAAGTTCATACAGCTCAGAAGGCAAGTGGCTCAGACCAACAACTTTGGTGCCATCCTGAAACTTACGTTTTGTTTTTTGCACATAGTACATCCAATTCATTTTACAGAAACTCTTGGTTCTACCTTAAAGATATATTCAGCTTCAACCGCTTCCCCCACCACAACTGCTACCACCTCGGTTCAAGGTGCCATAAAGACCTTCTCTGCACTGGTCTCTTGGGGTCTGGATGGGCCGCTTCCTCCAGTCTGTTCGAAACAAGATAGTCAGAGTGGTCCTTTTAAGTATGAGTCAGATCAGGTCACTCCTCTACTCAAACCCTCAAAACTACCCTCTTCTCACTCAAATAAAATCCAAATCCTCATGATGCCCTTCAAGGCCTGGTATGGTTTGGTCTCCCCAGCCCTCTGGCTTTTTCTGTGCGCCCGTCTCCCTCCTTCATTCTGCTGTGGCCACACTGCTCACTGTCTGCTGCTCAGACATGCCAGACATGCTCCTGCCCCAGGGCCTTTGCACTTGCTGTTCCCACTGCCTGGAATACACTTTCTCCCCAGATATTAGCCTGTCTCCCTCCCTCTTGGTTTGCAGGTTTCTGTTCCATGTCAGCTTCCTCTGAGGAGCCCCCC